>CAUYQV010053877.1:0-32562 GCA_963574575.1 Galagoides demidoff
GTACGACCCACAGTAAGAAATACATTGTATGTAAATCCACCACACATAAGAAGACACAACATGATTAGAACTAAGGTTTCATGAAATAATACCCTCACCACATGTGAGATGTGAGAGTGTGTGTTGTTCAAGGAACAAGCAAGGATCAGTGTGGCTTGATGAGCATGAGGAAAAGTGGAGGGTCATGGAGGGTCTTGCAGGCTGTTGTCAGGGTTTTCACCTTCTATTGTAAGTATGTGATGGGAAGCTTCTGAGGGGGGTTAAGCTGAGGAGAGACACAGTATGACTTGGTTTCAACAGGATCATCCTGACCTGCTGTACCATGATCAGACTGTAGGGGCCGTGTATAGAAGACCTCCATTTGGAGGTCTACTATAATTAATAATTAGGTGAGAAACAACAGTGGTAGGACCAGGGAAGTCCTGGTAAAAGAGAACAATCAGTTTCTCTATATATGCTGAAAGCAGAGGCACTTTGAGAGCTTGAATGTGTGATGGGAAACAGAACACAGGAGTCAAGGGTGACCCCAGGTTCGACCTGAGGAACTTGAAAGATGGGGGTAGTTAATTTACTGAGACTAGAGTGTTTAAACAGGAGCTTATGTAGAGGAAGAGATGAGCTTGGTTTGAGCTGCCTATTGGCTATCTGTGTAACAATGTCTAGCTGGAGATCAGAAACACCTCCCTCAATGACCTGGCTGAGTGTAAACATTTGGAAGTTGTCAAATTATCCCAAAATTTAAGGGATTGGGACTAGAAATTACCAATTACCAATGGAGCAAAGAGACTAAGCTGAAACGTTAACTAAGAGAAAAGTTCTGCATTAATTTTAATTCTCCTAAAAATAATTTCTCAAGACAAAGACTGGAATGCATTTAATTTAAACAGGGAGGTAAGAAATGGGAGGAAAGAGAAAAACAAAAAAGGAAAGGAGACAGACCAATAAAAGGAATAAAGGGTGCGTTAATAATCTGGTTACTACTAAAAGCAACCAGAGTCCACTTCCACCAGGACCCCTCAGAAGAATTCTGAGTTGCACACCGTAGACTAGTTCTGCCAACAGATGACAACTTTCAGTATTTATCCTAAGACTAATTGAAAGATGTTCTTGAGGGTCATAAGACCCTGTACTTCAAAGCTGCCATGAGCAAGAGAAAGCACTTAAAGAAGCAGAGAGATGGATCTGGGAACATGCTCGAGGCATCAAAGGGTCTGCCTCAAAGTCTGAAGATGACCCCCATTTGGAGGTTTAGAACATGAAGAGGGTTCAGCAAAGGAGACTGAGAAGTGGCAGGTAGGAGGAATGCTGGACCAGTATGATGGATGGAAGTCAAGAAAAGTAATTCCAGAAGGGAATGCAACTGAGACCTGGTCATTGGAGTTGGCATCATAGAATTTGAGAACTGTTTCATTGAGTATACCAGGATGAAAGCCCAGCACAAGTGGGTTGAAGAGGAAGAGAGAAGTTGGAAACAACTAGTTTGGACAATTCATTGGAGTGTTGCTGGAAAGAGTAAGAGTAGCAGAGAATAGGAAAGGAGGCTGCAGGGATTGAAGGATGGTCTTACTGTGAAATCCACACTAGAGTGGAAAGAAAAAGAGAGGCCACACTGATGTGTTTGGGACTTCTGGCATAATTTTAGGAGTAGGCATTCATTGGCTTAGCTGCGCTGTAATGAAAAATCTACCTTTGTAACCTCACATGCCTCTCATTAATGGCCCTCTCCTCTTCCAAATCTGGACATCCCCTACCCTAAACCTACACTTTGAACAGGATCAAAATCGCCTTCAAGACTGCTAATAGAAATTCCATTTTCAAAAAAATGTCATTTTAATGCATAGAAACTCAGTTTGTGTAACAGCAGTTGTGCTTACAAACTGACTTAGGAAAGATTTTTCAGGATATAATAAGAGAACATAGAGACTTTCATAGGAGGTTGAAAATAAAACCACCCTGGTGAGTACACGTGTTTATATGTGTGTGCACATGTGTGTGTGTGAAATGGCAATTTTAAATACAGTTAAATCCTAAAAGGTATTTCATATTACTAACCTTCTTATTTCCTTCATGTTATACACTGTCTCCATGCTTTTTATGTCTATTAATTGATTCCACAAATTAACTATCTTTGATGACTCTGAAGTTGCTTAAAAACAATTTGACATATCAGAAATAAATTCTGCCCACAAGCCCTTGAGGATGAGGCAGCATTGACCTGTGTGGTGCCTATATTGTAGGGAAAATGGAATGTGGGGCTATGAGCGTGTGTAAATCAATAACAAAAAAGTTGTTCAGAAGAAAAGCAAAGCCAAGACATTCTTCATTCAAAAATCTACATTCCATGTAGTTTTCCATTAAAATGGCTATTTTTTTTTGAGGTTTATTAAATAATGTACATACAAAGGCCTGAGGAACAACCAAAGGGAACCTTCTAGGGTGCTGGAAATGTTCTACTAGATGATCTGACTGAGTGCATCCATATTTGAATAAGGAACTTACATGAGTCTTGGAAATACCTAGGTTTTTATGAAAAATAATAGTTATGCCCTATGTTCAAATTTCATTCACAAAATACTTTCATATGTGTGTACAGATAATGTTCAACACCAAGCACGTCTAACATTGATCTGATAAGATGATTCAGACAGCGTTTGGAATATGAAGGACCCCAAGAGATGAGTTAATTCAGTCTTCAGTTTGAACAACAATGGAACTAGTTAAACAGAGAAGATGTAACACCAGGATAGAAGTTGCGGTCACATCACGAATAAGTGCCTTCAAGCATAATGGTAATACTAAAAATAAAGCATTAGCCAACATCCAGACGTTCGATATCAACACCATGTGTGTCTCTGTGTGTATGCTCATGCACACACACATCGCATAAAATATTTGAAATGGCATATAATAATAGCTTTTTTTGGAAAAACAAGTCACTACAGAGAGTCATAATAAATGGGGTATTAATTTAAAAACCAATTCCACTTTCCACTTTCCTTTAAAGATATTTTGAGAGTACTGAAGTTGATTTTTCCCTTTGTGGAAAAGAAACAGTCTCCCGTTCAAAGTCTGCCTACATTTAGCATCTTGTCTTGCTGTTTCAGGCCCAAGGATCAGGCAGGTAGTGCAGGGGCACAAGATCAGATCAAGCGAGGACGTGGCCAAGTGGTGGGCGCCGCAGAACTCCTTTTCTCCATTCACATCAAGGAGGCAACTACTACTCAGCGCCAAGAGATTCTTCCAAACGAGGATTCATGAAGCTCTCCAGTTTTTAAAGAGAAGCACCTCTTACCCTCTCCAACTTTAGGTTGTCATGTGAAATACCTTAATTTTTAATTTTTGGTTCATTTTTAAAAGATTTTTTTTTTTTTGAGATAGTCTCAAACTGTTGCCCTGAGTACAGTGCTGTGGCATCACAGCTCACTGCATCCTCAAACTCTTGGGCTTAAACGACTCTCTTGCCTCAGCCTCCCAATCAGCTGGGACTACAGGCACCCACCACAGCACCTGGCTATCTATTTATTATTTATTGCAGTTGTCATTGTTGTTTAGCTGGCCAGGGCCGAGTTCAAACCCACCAGCCTAGGTGTCTGTAGCCAGCGTCCTACCTAGAAAACTAATATGGTAAGACTTATACCTACTGAGCTATGGGCGCCGTCTTTGAAAGATACTTTGAAGTTGATACCAACTGTGTGTGTAAAACAGATTTCACCCACAGGCAGCCAGTTCGCATGCTCTGCCCTCTGCAGACATCATAAAGGTGGCATAGTAAGCTTCAGGCCAGGTTTTATATTCTGTGCAAACTGCTACAGAGTCTTAGTACAGAAAACCAGTTTTATTTTCAGCAGGGTTAAGAAAAAGTATTTGAAGTTGATTAAATATTGTACATAGAAAGGCCTGAGAAACAACCAAAGGGAATCTTCCAGGGTGCTGGAAAGTTCTGCTAGATCGTGATGATCTGGCCATGCCACAATGGGATCTAAAAGTAAAAACTCAGAGCTGCAGATTTAAGATTGGTGCATTTCACACACTTGGATGCAAGTATGTCACATACCTCACAATATATTCAAATAAGCTTTACATTTAAAAATCATTAGGTGGCAACTTTCTGTAGAAGTAGATAGTGACTCCTCTTGGAGGTCCATAGTTGAGATAAAGCCAGTTTAAGCAACACCTGTGTTATATTTAGTGGGAAAAAAATGATTTCATGAAACCAAAAGGTGAAAACTAGACCATCTAGTTTTCCCTAATCTAGTCCCAAGTCACTGATGGAGCTTCCACTCTTTCAAAATGGAGATTTACTTAAAACAGGCTTCATTAATTTTTTTTTCTCTAGTCAAAATGGACTCCATGTATGATAGAGTAGAAGACTCCTACATTCAGGAGAGACTTGTTGAATGCACATAAAGGAGGTAAGTCCCTACCCACCCACGCACCCACACACATCTACAGGAATTGCAGAAGAGGAATGACCTTTGGGGGAATGAGCTTTCAGGCCTAAGCATCCTTGGGAAGCACCTGCTGTGAACACTTCAGCCTCATCCAGGCAAAGATCCCACCTAATACATGGAAAACTTCTTGGTTGTCTCTTTCTGCAGGCATGTTGGGTAGGAAATGGACGGGTGATCTGATCATGTGTCCGCCTGTCTGCTCCAGTTACCAGCAACTGGCATCAACCCCAGCACACTCCCAAGTAGTTGAGGACGCATGGTTGCAACTCCATTTCAGCCAACATTCACAGGCCGCTGTGGGGCATACAGAAGTAAATGAGCTATAATTCTTGCCATATTAGTTTTCTAGGGATGATATGGCAGAGCACCACAAACTGGGTGGCCTGAAACAACAATAGAAATTGATTGTCTCATAGTTCCGGAGGTCAGAAGTCCAAACCCCGAGTGTTGGCATGAACACATTCCCAATGAACGCACTAGCGAAGAAACCAGTCCAGATCTCTCTCTTAGTTTCTGGTAGTTCCTTGGCTCCTGACAGGAGAACTTCAATTTGCTCATGGTGTTGCCCCTGTGTGGATGTCTATGCCCCAACTCCCCTTTTCTTTAAGAGCACCAAGTCACATTAAGGGCCCACCCTATTCCAGAAGGACATCATCTTTTCCTTTTTTTTTTAAGTATTATTAACTATATTATTTTATTTATTTATTTTTATTTTATTTCTTATAGTAAACTATGTACATTAATGCCATCATGGGGTACAGTGTGCTGTTTTCATATACATTTTTTTTTTTTGAGATGGAGCCTCAAGGTATCCCCCTGGGTAGAGTGCCATGGCATCATAGCTCATAGCAACCTCCAACTCCTGGGGTCAAGCGAGTCTCCTGTCTCAGCCTCCCAAGTAGCTGGGACCACAGGTGCCCACCACAACGCCCGGCTGTTTTTTGCTGTTGTTTGGCGGGCCAGGCTGGGGATTCGAACCCGCCACCTTAGGTGTACGTGGCTGGCGCCTTAGCCGATTGAGCCACAGGCGCCAAGCCTGTTTTCATATACATTGTGAAATACTCTCATCAAACTGGTTAACATAACCTTCATGTCAGAAGGACGTCATCTTAACCCACCTAATTACATCTGCAATGACTCTATCTCCAAAGAAGGTCATATTCAGAGGTACTGGAGGTTAGGATTTCAATGTGAATTTTGGAGGAACACAATTCAACCCATGACACTTGCCCTTCAACAGTTCATAATCTACTTAGGGAGAGAGGAATATGTGTCACTGGAGTCTGCTACACAGTCCTGGTTACTAGGATGAAATCATACTAAATTTTCTTCTCATAGCATGGCTTTTTCTGATAATACCTACCAACCAACTGTTAGCTTCCCATTTTGTCAGCATTGTAGTAAATAAATCTGGTTTATAGACACTTCAGTATTGCACAAATGTTTCATCCATGGCAAAAAGTTGAATAACAATACTATTATTAAAAATGTTATGATTTTTAGTATAAGGCAAAAAATAAAAAAGCTCAATAATGGATTTCATTCAAGTAAGAAAGAGGGAAATAAAAGTGGTACCGATAAAAGCATTGCACTTCAATTTATCACAGCCACAAGAGTAAAGAATGTAGCCACTTGACTTAAACTGAATCTACATAGCACTGGAGACTGGGACCTTGGAGACTACCAGGTTAATCTAATCAATCTGGACATTCACTTGGGTAATTCAAGTGCCAAGTGAACAGGGCATGTGTTTGGAAAAAACTATCCAGAAAATTAATCAAGATGTAGGTTTCAAAGAAGGGGACCTAGTAATAGGAGTAGTCAGCAAAGATGGTTTTGAGAATTTTCTCCTGAATTTTTCATGCTGATAATGATTATCACAGAAATATAGACATCAGATAAATATTTAGATAAAATTAAATACATAAAATAGAAAATTACAGGTCCAGCCCAGGAATCTTCACATAGAAACGTTGGAGGTAGATGAGAGCCCTATGTTTGCCACTATGTACATTGAGCATGTCCTTAATTTGTTCCTACTACTGATGGCTTTTTCCTTAGTTGAAATTCAAGTCACACGTCATTCATACATCATTGCTTTATGTTCTATAGACAAAGCTTATTTCCTTAAGTTTATCTTTTTGCACATTTCCTTGGCATTTGTGCTCCAAAAAAGCGTCTTAAGAAATGCCTGATGGGAGGGGTACTATCTCACACCTTTCGTCCTAAACAAAAATATCAAAGAAAAGTTATTTTTCAAATCTTTTTCCCCTATATTGCTATTTTCTCATACATATACTATTTTTTTATTACTATTTTTTTTTTTTGAGACAGAGTTTTGTTATGTCGCCCTCTGTAGAGTGCTATGGCATCATAGCTCATGCAACCTCAAACTCCTGGGCTTAAGTGATTCTCTTGCCTCAGCCTCCCAAGTAGCTGGGACTACAGGCACACACCACAATGCCTGGCTATTTGTTGGTTGTAATTGGCCCAAAGTAAATGCCAATATGATAATGACAGTCCCTTGCTAAAAATGCCCCAATGCCTTTAAATTCGAGTACAAATTCTGATGCAGGATCTACAAAGTGCCTAGTTCACTTGTCTAGTCAGGGGATGGTCATTTTTAGGTTATTGTTTGTTTTTCCTTTCCTCAAAGTTTCAAAGCTTTCTTTTGCCTCTGAGCACTTGTTCCTACTGTTCCTTCTGCTTCTGTATTTCCTCATCCATCTGATTAACCCTTACTCATATCCTTCCAGTCTGAGTCCAGAAGTCACTTGTTCCAGGATCCACTACCCCACCCCAAGGCACTCTTTCACTCTTTCTTCTTGGTATCTGGACTTCCTCACTTTGTAACACTTAACATACTGCCTACTGGCTTGCGTGTTTTCTTCCATATGCTAGAATTTTTCCTGAGGACAGACAGTGATTCTTTCTTCTTCAATATTGTATTCCCAATGGCTGGTGGACAATGTTGGTACTAGATAGTTGTTTGAACAAAAGAATAAATGAATGAGAGAAAAATATAAATAGATTACCTGAGCCTTATTTGAGATGAGTAACTACTAATATTTATATTACATATTTCAAATGATATTTCAACTAATCTATAGCAATGGAGGTCAGAAGAATGGTTACACTTGAAAATATTGACTAGGAAGAAGCACAAAGAATCCTCCAGGGAAACATAATTTTCCCTATTTTGCTCTGGAAGTTGGTTTCATGGGTGTAGACATGCATGAACAATTTTTTGAGCTGTGCTCTCAGGATTTCTGCTGCAGAAATTGATACAAAATAAATAAAAAGAAGAAGAAATTTTTAAAACTACAGTAGAAACTCCATAGTTGACCACTTCCCTACATTGACCATCTCCTTCAGTTGACCTAATTTTCATAGACCAGACATGTACCATGCATGTATCAGTATGGTAGGGCTAGTTCCATATGTTGACCAGCTTGTTACAGTCTCTTAGGTGTTCAACTAGAGAGCTTCTACTGTACTTTTATCTCACACTAATGCCAAGGATCCAAACGTATATGTTACTATTGATTAGCTCAAGTCTGGGGCATGGTTTTATAGTTAGTTTTGTAGTTCTGCTTAGGACTGCTACCATGTAGTGATATTGTCCAAGATCTCCTAGCACAGGGAGGGTGGGCCCATGCAAGGCCTTTCTTTCCAGCTTTAGGGCCCATAGCAATTCTGAACCAGCTAAGGGGCAGGGGCCATGTCTGAGCATCCCAAAGGAATCAATTCTCTTCTAGACCTTCCAATAACATGATATTCCCTCTTCCCTGGTTCTAATTCCATAAGGACCAACCAGACTGTACTTTTGAAGCCTGATTTCAAATTGGTCTTAGCAAACCTAGGAATCCTGTTGATCACCAGCCACCTCCAACTGTGATCAAAGAACTCTTCTGACCAATGGTGGAATTCCCCCCATTCTCAGACTGACTTCTTCAAGGGGACTTCCACTGAAGTAAGCAGAATGTTTGTGCAATTAAGCCATCATTCTAGCACATTAGCATTCAAAATTGCTCCAAGAAATTATTCTATAGTTCAAGGGAAATGGAGTTAACTTTCCTCTTATAAAATGAATTTCGTTTGTGTGCTAATTTTTTAGAATTCTTGGGTTACTTTCATTTATAGTTACATTTGCTCCCCATACAACTATTAAAACATTTTCCAAATATATTTTCTGTATTCATTCTGGTATCACATTTGAGATCACTTGTAACATTTCTAAGTTAACTTTATTCTAACCTGCTTTCCCCACTAACCTATCTTTTATTTGCTGTACATCAGCCTTTTAATACCTAAAACCCGACTTTGCAGCCATTTAGAGGGTTAAAGAGGCTATTCAAATTGACTACAATTGTCTTTGCATATTGGTCTACATCATCATTCTAGCTTTGTTGTATCCTGCAGTTATTCAATGTGGAGAAATGGTCAAAATCAATTACAAACTCATGGTTGTCTTTAACTACAGAATATTTATTATTGTTGTTAGATGATGCATGGGCCTTTGGTGCAGTATTTATGGAGGCAGAAATATACTTCTCTCTGAAGATTTTATCTTTTAGAAGGCACATAAAATTTCGGACTTGCTTTCAGCTTCACAACACAGATTGTCCATCTTGAGTTTCTTTTGGTTTAAGTGATCAATCATGGAACTAAATCCCATATAACCAATAGAAGCTTGCATGTTTAAATCAACTTTAATGGGGGAGAAAGAGTTCAAGTGCTCGATAATTTAGAACTTACAAATTTACAATTTAGAGAAAATTGTAACCTGAATTTAATGATCTATTAAGCAAAGTTTGTACCTTCAGAAAAATACGCTACAGATCTTTCAGCTCTATGTGTATCAATTATATTGAATGTTTTCCAGAAGCTTCTCAAGTCTGATTTGAAGCTTCATCATTTTTAATTGACACATAATAATTATACATATTTATAGGGTCCAAAGTGATATTTCCATATCTGTGTACATCAGGTAAGTAGCATATCTATCAACCTCCAACATTTATCATTTCTTTGTGGTAGCATAACCATCACCTCACATTCATTATTACTCTGGTAATGTTCAAAATTCTCTCTTCTAGCTATTTGAAAATATACAATAAATTACAGTTAACTATAGCTATCCTGCAGTGCTTTAGAATACTAGAACTTATTCTTCCTATCTAGCTGTACTTTCGTGTCTGTAAAGGCAAAAGTGTCAAGATCTCCCTACTCCTTCTCCCAATCTCGCTTCCCCAATGCTTTCTAGCCTCTTGTAACCAGATTCTACTCTCTACTTCCATGAGTTCAAATTCTTTAGCTCACACACAAGAGAACACGCACCTTTCTTTGCCTGCTATCTGACACTTAACATAATGTCCTCCAGGGTCATCAGTTTTGCCACAAACAAAAGGATTTCATTCTTTTTCATGGCTGGACAGTATCCCATTGTGTATATATACCACATTTTCTTTATTCATGTATGGGTTGATGAATGCATAAGTTAATTCCATATCTTAACTATTGTGAATAACGCTGAACAAAAAGAGGCAGACTTTTTTGTGGCATAGGGATTTTCTTGTCTCTGAATACACACCCAGGAGTGGGATTGCTGAATCACATGGTAGTTCTACTTTGGGTTTTTGTGGAATTTCCATTATGTTTTCCATAATGGCTGTACTAATGTACATTCCCATCAGCAGAGTAAGAGTTCCCTTTTTTCCACTGCCTCATCAGCATTTGTTATTTTTTGTCTTTTTTATAATACCTATTCTAACTGAGGTGAGGAGAAACTTCATTTGATTTTGACATGCATTTCCCTAATGATCAGTAATACTGAGCATTTTGTCACATACTTTTTGGCCACTCATCTGTCTTCTTTTGAATAGTGTCCATGTGAAAAAAAAAGATGTCTATGCAGATTATTTGCCCATTTTTTAATCAGACGTTTTCTTTTTTCTGCTTGAGTTCCTTATATGTTGTAGATCTTGATAGCTTGTCAGATAAACAGTTTCTAAGTATTTTCTCCCATTCTATGGGTGTCACTTCATTCTTTTGATTGTTTCCTTTGCCTATGCTGAGGTCTTTTTAGTTTGGGGGCAGGACTCAGCAGAGAAAGGGATTATAGAGACACTGGTAAAAACAAAAAATACAACATGTATATAAAATACGATAGTCAGATAGCATTTTTTCGATAACAATGTCCTCCTGTTTCCCTTCCTGTCTCCACTCTCCCATCCCAGCACACAGCTCTATTCTGTGTTCATTATACCAGAGGGAAAGCATGGACTGGGCAAGAAACAGACGACCAGGAAATTTCCAGCTTTTGTGTTTTGGATACAGACATCATTGACAGACGGGCTCTCTCTGAGGAAAAACATCAAGACTAAGAGACAGCAGAATTCCTCCCCTGAATTCCTCCACTGAGGAGCAATAAGCATCAACAAGGCATTTCAACAGAGCAGGCTTAATTTTGGAAATTGGCTCTTTTGATGTTGGAGAGCTAAAAGAACAAACATATTCCTAGGCTCTGAAGGAATCATCTGGAGGCAGCAAGAGCAGGTAGCTACACCCCGGACTGCTCATGGGGAGGATAGCAAGGGGAGTAGAACCTGGGAGCTGTGGTGAGACCCCCATGAAGGTGGTGCTCAGACCCCATATCCCCAGCTATTGACAGCTCTTTTGAGGACACCAGATGTGGCAGACTCAGTACTGCTGGAAAATGCTGGGACAGAGGTTTGAAGCGAACAGGGTGGCCAGTCCTGGGCAAAACAATAAAACGGCTGGTAACAAACAGAAACGAAGCCGCTCCTCCCTTCCTCTGCCTTCCTCCGCTGCTTGCAGTTGGCAGAACCAGCAGAAAGTCAGCTGGCAAAGAAGGCTGGGGAACACAGTTTCCAGAACCCCTGTCCCAGAATGGGGGAGCACAGCACAGAAAGGGTGCGCGTGGAGCTGAAGGCAGTAGTAAATAACCAGCATGTTCCAGTACTTGAAAAAGGTATCACTGCATTTAGAGCAGAAGAAACTGGGACTTGATAAGAGAGTTTGGTGGGTCCTGAGTCCTTTTTTCCTTAGGCAGAGGTGGAGAAGCTGAAGAAATAAAATGCAAACAGAGACAAAAAACTTTTTAGCAGCGACAGTTGTAAACGATTATTCCCTTGTTCACGAGTAGCAACCCCTCTTGTATCTTGGACCCTTGTCAACTCAGCGCCACTCACCAAAGGAAAGAAGTGGTCTCTCACTGACCAAGATCAAATTTTTGAGTTCCAGGCAGAGTGTGGACTTAATATAAAAATTATTTTGAGCCTTAGAAAAATGAAAAAAAAAATAATGTTTCAAGTATATCTGAATTTGTGCACTGATAGTTGTGCCCTTTACAGCATATTTTTAATTGTGTAAAAACTGTAGACCCAGGAAAAATGCCAGGAGGATCAGAGCAAATGTTTGCCATTATTCAGAGGCTAGGATTACAGCTGACTCTTTTTTTTTCTTTTTACCTTTCATTATTTTTCTAATTATCTACAGTAATCATGTATCACTTTTATTATAAAAAATATTCTTAAAAAGCTTGTGAATGTACATATTAACCTGTGATTTACTATTATATCATGCCTCAAATATATATCTGAATTGGCCTGTTAAACCTAGGTCTTTATTTTTCTTATATTATTTAAGGAAGCTTAGACACTAACAAGTCCTCTGAATTCCATCCCTCACTGTATTCTCCTAAACCTTATGCACATTGTGAACAACTAGAGGGTATAGTCTTCATTTTGTATATCATTTGAAAAGAAAATGTTAATTTCAACCATTTTTCTAGTTTGAAATATTTACAAATTTTCTTCTGCCTGTGGGCACTAGAGTCTGGCTTTCAAGATCAATGATTGATCTTGACAATAAGGCAGGAATGATATGCTGAAAGCTGAGAGAACGTGTCCCAAAATGTCAGACAAGGTCCTGTTTTTGCCAGTAAAACACAGGCAACGGGACAAGGTTTGGGAGATAAAGATGATTACAGGAAAGATCCAGAAAAGAAAAGTCAGGTACTTTTATTTGCCACATAGCTATTTTCACCATAATACTTAGAATGCAGAAAAACCCTTTTAATAAAAAGAAAAGAAAAGGAAGAGAAAGACTGAAGTCATTTATTTTTTCAAGAGGCTTTCACTCCAGGAACACAAAGGGACCTGGGAATTTTAAAATTTGCATCTGCCTTTAGGCATTATGGCTTAAACCCTGTTGTAAATACCCTGTTATTAGTTCAAAGAGATATCCACAGATAGCAGGATGCCTGGGATTCCAGAAGGAAGTCTCAGTCAAAGATGCATCCTATTAGCATCAGTCAGCAGCCCAACACCTGAAAGCACAGAAGAAAATAAAAATTAGGATGAAAAACAAGGAATGCAAATCTGTGATCCTTGATGAGAAGATATCAAGACCGCCCACTCCCTGAAATGTTTCTTAATTCTCCCCCCGGAGGGCAGGTTGGACCGCACTTCTCTACCTACTCTGAAGTTCGGCTTGGCCTTGTGACTTGAGTTGGCTTGTGAAATGTGAATAGAACTGCTCTGTGTCACTTCTGCCTAGTGGGAGGAGGATTGTGATCCAACGTCCAACTCCTCAGTTCTCTCCTCTTGGCCTGGGGTTACCAGATGAACAGGGTGTGGCTGCTTATCATAGTCAATCTGCAGAGAAGGGGCTAGATCCCACTAGCTGTATTATCAGAAGGCCAGTGATTCTGGACAACAGTGAGAATAACCTCTTTAAGACTGTTCTGAGCTTCCATTTTCAAAACTGCAATTTTAGACATGGACGTTCAGAGCAAAAACTGTGTAAACCCTTATCTTAAACAATAAGAATGGGCAAAACCCATGACCTTTAATAAACAATAATCGGTATAACCCGTGACCCCAAACAACACTTCTAATTCAAAAATTAATCTTCTAAATCAGTGGTTCTCAACGTTCCTAATGCCACGATGTATTTTCATTGTTACAAAGGGGTAGAGACCCACAGGTTGAGAGCTACTGTTCTAAATCCGTAGCCCTAACCTACTCAAGACGTATGATTTTAGATTATAGCTGAATTTACAAAGCAACATGAAGGACCTAAACTGGCCAGACCAGCTGTGTCCTCTGAGCCCTGGTCTGACCGACTCCGTCTCCTTCTGACTACCTGTGCTCTCACAGGACTGACACCTGCCTGGATTCTTTAAGCCTGATGAACAAAGCAGCCCTGCTGAATCTTCATCATGTAGCAGAAGCAGAAAATCAACTTTGTGTTTTAAGTCACTAAGGTTTTGGAATCGTTCGTTACTATAGCATAACTTCACCCACCTAACGTTACAGTATCCACCCTCACCAGGGTATCTTAAAGAACCTACATTTAAGTGTTCTCCATGGAGTGAGAATGAATTAATGCACATTAGCATTTCAGTGATCCAGGACCGAGATGTGGGTGTCTTGATAACTTTCCCTGTTTAAAATATATAATACATTTTGCTTCTTTTTAACAGAGACAGTTAAGTTGTGCCATGCTTTTCTGAAAAATACTTCTTAATTTTGCATTCTTCTATTTCCCCTTAAGTCTCATAGTTATTTTTTAAGATCTTTCTGACGAGTGCCTAATGTTCATTCCCATGAATATAACTGATAAATTTCTCTCTTGAAACATTACACTTTAAAATTTAAGTGTCTGTGTCGAAGTAATAAATCTTGGCAAATTTTTCATTTTGATGTTTACTTTATCTGGCAGCCACACAATAAACAGGAGATTATACTCTTCTTCGCTTTAATAAATCCCGCAAGGAGCAGAAGAGCCAGTAACAGGAAATTAGTGTTTGGAAAATCAGCCATTGCATGGCTGTGAAAAGAAAGCTCTCTAAGGATAGGACTTTTGTGGGTACAAATTAGCAAGAAACTGTTCAACTACTTTCTTTAAGTCAATCTTTCCTCGAAATCTTGTAAGGCGTGCTTCCAGGCCGCTAACGATTGCCTTTCTTCAAACTTAATAGGCAGGCTTGTTATTTTTACTTTTTTTAAACATTCCCTTTCTCCAGGTGCTCCCATCAGTAGGGTGAATGTAGCAATTTTTGTTACTGGGTGTGGATCATTTGAAGAGAACTGGCGGGCCAGGCGCCTTTGAAGCTGCTATTTTCTCATCAGCTGGGAGCCCTAATGTGATCCCACCACCCTGACAAGATTTGACCTAAGTGCACAGAATTTGCCTCTAGCACACGGATAAGATTGGAGGGGAGAGATAGGCTCCCCGTCGGTCCCCAGCTGAGAAAAGGGGAAGGAGGAGCAGATAAGAACTGTGGTTTCAAATATCCTTAATGGAAATTCTCCAGAGTCATTTTTCATCAGGGGCGTTGTTGTCAGAGCTTTGATTACTGCCTCCCCTTCCCTGGGAATCTTTTTGTTTGGTCTCTCGAGTGTTTGGACTTTGGCCAGGCTATTTTGTTAGGTTCTCCAGGTAACCCTAGGTCCATCTCAATACAGCCCTGGAGTGAGTTATAGGTCTGTAACCCCTAGACCACTATCTTGATTTTTAGCAGTCTAAGTTTTTCTCATGTCTTCATGCCCTGAAAAGCAAGGGTTAGGTTGTGGGTTGTTTTGTTTGTTTGGTGGTGGTTGTTTTTTCCTGGCTGTTGTCTTGCTGACTCCAAAAGTCTAACATGCATTGAAGTCATGGCATCAGGCATGTGCATCAGTATTTCTATTGGTCTGGGGGTTTTTTGGATATGCACGCTGAAAGTAAATCAGCATGGTAAAAAGAAAGAGCGGGAGACCAGAAACGAAATGGCATTTGTTAGCAGTCTCTGATTTATGAGTCCGAAGGACCTGTCACATTCGAGCCTCGGAATGATTTTAATTAGCTGCATGACTGAAATGCCTTGTCAGGGTGCACATTAAAGGCGGGCCATCTGACGAGCTCAGGCAGGGAGGAGGGAGCCGTGGGGAGGGCCGGCTGCTGCAGCTCACTTGCGCCTGAGTCTCCACACTGCTAACAAAGGTAATTCAGGGAGGCACACTCTCCAATTCTTGGTTGGTAAAAGCTGCTGAGAATATTAATGAAGCCCCACCTAATAAAGCAACTCCTGAAAGTGAGAAATATGAAAAAACAGTACCAGTTTTCAGTGCACGAGAAAGGAAATTCTTTTAGGAATTTAGAGTCATATGCAGCAATCAGGTCTTACTTAGACGGCCTGGGGGCACACGTGCCAGGGTAAGGAAAGTGAGCACAGGAGGTCACAAGATGGGGCTGGACAGCGGCCTGGGCAGAAGCGCCCATGCTGATGGAATGCACAGACTCGTGTCTGTGCAGGGGCTGAGAGCTGAGCTCCCTGTCAGTGCTGCCATCTCCCCAGGGACAGTGATCCTGTTAGGAGATGCCAGTGGAAAATGGGCGTAGCCAGGAAGGCTACCGAAAACATGACAGAGAAGCCGCTTGTTCTTGTTTCAGAGCCAGAGGCCCCTGGCTAGTTGGAGAGCAGGTGGTGTCCAGGTGCCACACCCGGGGAAGGAGGCACAGAGCTATGACAGGGCCAGTTCAGGGATGGGGTGGGGTGTGGCAGGCGTCCTGGGAAGCAAATCAGGAAAAGACCAGGACTTTTCAATCTGAGGAGATGAAAGCAGAGAGAAGACATGCTGGTTGTCTCTGAGCAATGTCATCGAGCTTAAATAAAAGATTGTGATTCTATCTTAGAAATGGCTGGGTAATTTTACTGGCTGTATCTTCCACTACTTTCTAACACAAAAACTCCCCTCAAGCCACCAGAGTTTGCTTACTTTTTCACCAACCTGTCTGCCCTTTCTTCTTGCCACACTCACACCCTTACTGATGTCCTTCCTCTCATTTATATGTCTCTAAATTTAAATTTCACAGACCAGACAAGGGCCCCTCCCACTACCTCAGCCAAAGGTGGCCCCCCCATAGCCCCCCAGTTTGTGTGACATTGATCATTTACGGCTTGGTGATGTCTTCCCACTGTTGCCTTAAATTATTATTTCAACACTGCTATTTTTTTTAACTGTTTACCTGTGCATGAATATGTAAATAGTGACTTTTCAATTAAAATATTGTCTCTCTCTGTGTTTGAAAGAAGCTATACTTTCCAAACCAAAGTCATGGCATATGTTTTGCATGAATTAGGTGGCTGCATTCAGAAGAAACCTCAGGAAAATGGTGGTTTAAACAAGATAATATTCTCTCTTAAGTAACAGAAGCTTGGAGGTGGGGGGGGCATCCGGAGTTGATCTGGAGGCTTTAGAGTCATGAAATATAAACTCCTTCTATCCTTCTGCTCCACCCTCCTAGTGCGTAACTTCTGTTGTGAAGGCCACTCAATGAGACCAGGGGGCTGCCCGAGTGTCCTCACTCGGTCTGTAGTCAGAGCATCACTAAGGAGGAAGTCAGGGCAGACCCCTCCCAGCTGTGTCAGCAGGCTTTATGATGCCTTCTCAGGGCACTTTCCTTATATCTCATTGGTCAATACGCTGTCACCATAGTGATAAAGGTGGTTGGAAAACATAATCTTTTAGTGGGGTCATGGCCAGCGCAAGTAAAATACTGGTTTTGACACAACAGAAGAAAGACTAGATACCAGGTGATGGCGAGAGGTCCCTGCTACATGCAAAGCATCTACCACCCACATGGGACCAAGTTGGGACACAAGACTTCATGGAGGCCCAGAAGGGCATGTAATTTAATAATGCAAAGGAGATATAATAACTTTTAGTTATGTGAGACCAAAGCAACTTCTCATGGTTGCCATGGATACCTTCTAAATATGAGGCCTGATGTGATTTCCTCAAATTGTTATGCAATGAAAATGTCATAGACCCTAAGGATAGCATTCTCTCAATTACATACCCAGGGAAATGTGAGATTTCCCCCTTGGATTGTGTTATATTGGGCTTGGCTATGTGTCAGCAGATTTCAGTAATAGTGAATTAAAGCTTTTCTAACCACAGGGCATCAACAGCTAGAGACTGATTCATTTGGGGCTGATAATTTAAATGGTGCCAGCTTATTTTCTTTTTAAAAGGCAAATTTGTTTTTTAACAGAAAATACATAAAATTTTCTCTGCCTGGAAGACGCTTACACATACCAGATGTGCTCATCATACATGTTAGAGCCTTTAAATGTTGAACTTTTATGCAGTGACTGTTCAATCGCTTGTCTCTTTTCTCTACTAAACACGGTCCCTGGAGGGCACAGGGTATATGCTCTTTATATCACCAAAGTCTAGCACAGTGACTGACACACTGAAGGTACCCTATACATGGTAGTTAATGAATTAACATCTGGTGCAACGCTGAGGTCTCCATAGCTCAGTGGCACTTTAGAAAGGAGGCTTTAGAAGGAAGAAAGTATCCAGGAATAAAATTGATTCTGAAAAAGTCTTTACCACATCCACAATCTTTGTTCTGGGGAGAAAATAACAAAGATTTAATTGGAACTTCTTTTCACCACAGATATATAAAAACCCAGAAAATAGACTCAGGATTTAGAGCAGTGAGGTAATATCCTAATAATCTATTGAAGCCGCCGGCTGTCTTGTCCCGGCAAAGGTAATCATCTTTGCAGTTTAGAAGGAACGCTACATGGCGTTACGTTTCCTACATCCCTCTGTCCATCCATCACTGTCTGCATTTCCCTCTGTCACCTCTTTGCATTATATAGTGTCACTCCTGTAATGGGATTATTGAGATATTGCTAAAAGGGGGAAGAAATCAATGTTTAAAACAAGGCATTAACCACTCATTGCCTGTGTGAAATTTTTGGTAGATACTTAAAAATATATATGTTAGTTGTTTCTCATCTCCTTTTTCCATGCTGGGGTATGCTTCCTTGGAGCCTTCCTTTGCCATAAATTTCCTTGCACTTAAATCCCTCTTCTGTACCATCCTTTCATCCTCAAACATTCTTTCCTGTCTGAAGAGAGACACAGATCCCCAAAGCCCGCTGGTTTGCAGCAGCTGCAATAGAGAAAGCCTATGTGGAGTTCAAGTGTGTACTTCTACTGCAGGGGGAGGGAGTGAGGAAGTACTGCCCAGACAGTAATTGCCAGGCAGGGGACTCATGGGCTCCATCTTAACCTGCTTGAGTAGTACCTGGGCCTTGTCTTCAGAGCTATGGTTTCTGTGGCTTTATAGATTTTTGCAAGTACAGCTCTCAAAAGATTGTTGCCTCAGATAAGCTTGCCTGAGATTCTGCCCTACAGCCCTAACCACAGGTTTCAGTTTACCTAACAGTGGGTCAACCTAATTGTCAGCAAAAGGACTCAGCATAATGTGGGTATGGACAACCCAATGGGCTCTACACAACCACACAGCACTCGGCCCCAACACTAGCTGCGGTTCTGTGGCTCTGAACCACTTAGTCTCTGAGCCCTTGGGTATAGCTGTCTGAGCTGTGAAATGGGAATAATCCTAACTACTTTCCTAAATTATCATGGAATTAAGTAAGATGGGGCATGTAAATTGTAGGGAAGCAGTAAGTAGGTGTTCTATAGAAAGGGCAAATTAGTTCTACTTTTGATTAATGTTCTCCCTCTCCCATGAGCAAGAGAAGCTGAAAGATGGAGGGGGAGTGGGAATTGATACCTCTGTGGGAATCTGTCTCATTTCTTCTACATTCTTGAGCTCCAGAAGCTCTAAAGGACTCAGGATGAATGAGGGAAAATGAAGATGTGGAAATGTTCTTAAGTGAAAACATGTAAGAGTATTAACAATCCTTGGCCCAGAAACATCCCTTTAGTTCTAATTTTAAAATGATAAATTGGCCAGATACAGAGGCTCACACCTGTAGTCTAGCAGTCTGGGAGGCTGAGGTGGGAGGATCACTTGAGGTCAGGAGTTCTAGATCCACCTGAACAAGACTCCCTACCTTTACTAAAACTAAAAAAATTAGCATGACGTGGTGGTGTGTGCCTAGAGTCCTATGTACTCAGGAAGTTGAGACAGGAGGATTGCTTGAACGGAGGAATTTGAGGCTGTTGTGAGCTAGGATGATGCCAGTATACTCTAGCCAGGGAAACAGAGCAAGATTCTGTCTCAAAAAAAAAAAAAAAAAAAAAAAAAAAAAAAATATATATATATATATATATATATATATATATAAAACCTTTGTATATTCTTATCACATACCTCAGTGGTGTCCAAACAAACATCCTAGATAAAAGTGCTAATTCCAAGCTTTGGAAATATGTTCCTGTGGCCGTAAGTACTTAAATTAAAAAGTGAGGGGTGGGGGAGAGGGAGGAGAGTACTCTGAATCCAAAGGTTTAGGTCAGTCTTAATTCTCAAGTGACTAACACTTACTTGCCTGCTCAGAGCATTTGCTCTATCTGACCAGCAATTTATTTGCGTGTGTGTTAGTGCACACGGAGCGGCAAGATTTAGAGAGTAATTTGAATGTGATGAGATCCTCTGCCTTAGAACAATTCCAATGCAGTGACCAGCACAGGAGAAGCACAAGCGAAGTGAATCGGAATGCCCTTCAGTTAGCACATATCCCAAATCCTGTGGGGCTGCCGTGGTGTGTTAGGACCTCCCGTCTGACATTACGAAAGAGGGTGAGATGTGCAGGGGAAATTTCTTTGGCCACAGAGTCAGTTCCGTCCTATGCATTTGCTAGATCCAGCTGTATTTCCCAAATGTTGAACATATTGTTCTGGCTGTTTATATTCTTGGCATCCAGCACTGCTGTGCATTCCCGACGATGAAGACATGAGCAGAGCAGTAGCTTCCCCTAAAAGGACTGTAAAGCCATCACTAGTTTATTCTCCCAAAGATCCAAGGTGCTTGTTAAAGCACAAGATCTGTTGCAACGGGCAGGGCTTCTGAGTTCAACATGTCGCAGCGCATTCTCAGGCAGACGGGATTCCTCGACTAATGGCCTCCGTATTTAAAACTACTGTAGGCCAAAGGTTAGTAGCAGTGTCTGGCAACAAAAAACTTAATCTACAATGCTAAAATACACATTTTAGCCAGAGAGCCCAATGCTTGCTTCAGCTTCCTCCCTTCACTACTCAGAGTCTGGATAAATGCTGCCCCAAAGTAGGAGTTTACAGACTACACTGATGCATAAAAGCAAAGCAGAAACCTGGGTGATTCTTTCACTCCAACAGGGAAATGCTCAGGTGTCTTCAGTAACAGCTCTCAGATGATGGTGTCGAATTTTCAAAACCACTTTTTCCCCATTCACTATATTTTTAAAATAAAAACCATAACATTTTTTAGTAGTTAGGTTTAAGATATACAAAATCTCACAGGATCTTTCGTTACAACTTCAATGAAACTGGAGACCATTCTCCTAAGTGAAGCATTGTAGGAATGAAAAACAAACACCACGTGTACTCAATACTAAATGCGGACTAGTCGATCAACACCTGTGTGCCTGTAGGGCAGTGGAACTCCATGAAACTCAAGCAGGGACGGGGCAGGATGGGTAAGCTCCCACCCAACGGGTACATTGCACGTTCTGGATGAAGGGTACACCCCAACCTCGACTTAAAATATACAAAAGCAAATTATGTAACCAAAAAGTACATAATTCAAATAACCTGGGTTAGTGGAAGGACATTCACCCAAGCTGAGAAAAGAGGGGAAGAAATGGTGGCCCTGGAAGCCTCTTCTAATCCCCAAGGGTCCCCAGATAATTCTACGATTTAAGTGACTGAACAGCGTCCAGACTCCCTCATGAAGCACTTTTGCTTTGAACTACTTCTGAGCTGAGAAACAGGCAAATTTCCAGGAGGACCAGAGGCCAAACTGAAACAAGTGGGGAAGGGGGTCACTCTTACAAAGGTTAGAATGAGGCTTTCGCTTGAGACCAAATGCTTCCTGCCTCAGCTCTATGCGTGTTTACATCCTAAGTATTAAAGCATCGGATACGTCACGATGCACCTGTGGCCTACTTCTGACGTGAAGAGGGAGTGAAATGCTATAGAAGCATGGCGGATCAAGGAAAAAGAGAATTTGTTCAAGCAAACATCTTTGAAAGGTTCATACCTTTGGACACAGAATTTTAACTTAAGGAAATTTATCTGAAGTAAATAAGAGATCTTTAGCTACAAATACATCCAACATTATTTTTGTTTTGTTTTTGAAAGGAGTTAAAAATATGTACAATAAATAGTACAGTCATATAATGGAATACTTTACATTCCTTAAAAAGTGATGTTATAGAAAAATGTTATGGGAAGATGTTAATGACATATTGTTGTGTAAGAAAAAGATCGAAAGAATAGTGCTGAAAAGATGCTATTTGAAGGGTGAAAAACCATAGTATTTTCAAATCAGATATTGGATAAAGAACTTGTATCCAAAATACATAAAAAGAAAGTATAAAAATCAACAGGGGAAAAAAGGATTAAAAGATGGGCAAAAGATCTACATAGATACATCTCAAAAGAAAATATATAGATGGAAAGAAGTTTAGGAAAAGATGCTCATCATCATTTGTCACTGGTGAAATGCGTATTAAGATGACAATGAGATGCCACTACATACCCACTAGAATAGCCAAAATCTAAAAAACTGATAGTACGAATTGCTAGCAAGGACACTAAGCAGCTAGAACTCCCACTCATTGCTGGTGGGAATGCAAAAGGAGTCAGACAGACTCACCATAGAAGACAGTTCAGCCGTTCCTTCCTTAAAAAGCAAAACAGGCTCTTACAATGAGGCCTAGTTATTTATTCAACTGATGTGAAAACTTATGTCTATACAAAACCCACACACAAATATTTGTACTACTTAGCAGCTTTCTTCATGATTACCAAAATCTAAAAACAATAGATTTGTCTTTTAATAAGTGAATGGATCCACAACCTGTGGTGCATTCAAACAAAAGAATATTACTTAGTAACAAAAAGGAACAAGCTATCCAGCTGTGCACAAACATGGACAAATCCCCAATGCATGTGGCTAAATGAGATCATCCAGTCGGAAAAGCCTGCGCACTGTGTGATTCCACTTTTGTGACATTCTGGGAAATAATGACGTAAGACACACATCAAACAGATTAGTAGTTGCCAGGATTTTAGAGAAGGGGTATAATGAATAGCTAAAGTCTGGGGAATTATATTATAGGGTGGTGAAACTATGCTGTATGAGGCTATAATGGTATATGCATGACACTACATTTTTCAAGTGTACAGAACTTTACGGCACAAACAGTGAAACGATATTGCAAATTTAAAAAATTATTTGGGATATCAGGGGATCCCAGGAGAGAATGTAGACTATAATAAAGGAGTCTCTATCAGAAATGTATAATGTGATCTCACTGAAGAGGATGTGTATGGACCCTAACACTAAAACTGCCCATAAACACTGTACAATTTAAGTGGGTACAGTCGTTTCCCATAAGGGTAAGAGCTAGCAATTCTAAAACCATGATACATGTAAGACTAGAATTGAACATTTAAGTAAGTTGGTGACAGATGGTGGAATCCAGGTTTCTTAGTATTAGAGTGAGGGGAGCAAAAGAAGAATCTGAAATGATTGATGTAGTCCTGGAGTGAAGTTAGAGATATTGAAATAAATTCACTTTCAGTTTAAGATTGATGTGAATAAATATGTAGAAAGAGTATAAACATGCCAATTAGTCAACATACATATTTCCTCCCTCTCTTAGATGAGAAGGCTGAAAAGCAACAACATTTGAGTACCACTGAGCACACCCAGCACTCAGATCTTGGTTTCTAATTCCTTTCTCCAATAAAAGAACCAGGGCTTCTTAGAGAAATGGCTGATTTTAGGTCTGGGGCAGAGGAACATACCTCTCGAGCATCTTGTAGTGCCAGAAAGTAAAGAATGCTCAAGAAAACCCTTAACAATGGATATTATCAAAGGGTCATAGCGGGTAGCAGAAGAGCTCCCAATGGCCAAACCTGGAACAATTTGAACCATAAGATAAATAACACAGCACTGGATTATAATCTAAGGTATTAAATATCTATAAGCTCATACTGATGTAAATTAATGATTAAATAAGTAAATAAGAGAGAGAGAGAGAAAGAATGAATAGACAAGCTTCCCATGAAGAATTCCATATAATTTATGGAGATACTCCCTTGCTTAAGAAGTACCCCTTACGTGTGGGCTCCATGCAGTGACTTCCTTCCAAAGAGCACAGTATGGAAAGTAGGACAGAAAAAGTGTAACTTTCATTGGGGAGAAAATTGACACTATCTCAGCCAGATGATCAAGGCTGACTTGCTTCTGTGGTTCTCCCCTAAATCCGTAACCCTGGCACAATAATGAGGAAAACACCAGACAAATCCCAATTGAGAGACGTTCTGCAAAACAACCCACCCAGGACTCCTAAAATTGTCAATGTCATAAAGAACAAGGAACCCTGAAAAACTGTCACTGTCTACAGACCCTGAGAACACATAATGCCTAAGTGTCACGTGCTATCCTGGATGGCACAGAGAAAGAACATTAGCTAAAAAATAAGGAAATCTGAATAAAGCACAGACTTCAGATAGTAATAATGTGTCCACACCAGTATCAATAATACCAATACATTGATATTGGTTCATCAGATTGGTTCATTAGATGAGCCATTAGTAGTATATAATGTCAAATATATCAATAGGAAAACTGGGTGTGGGCTAGGTGGGAACTCTCTGTACTCTCTTTATAACATTTATACAAATTTTAAATTTTTATAAAATAAAAAGTATATTCAACAAAGAGTATATACTATAATTTTTCTTGAATTTTTATATAGATAAATACGTAGTTACACACATATATGCATACACAGTAAAAAGATGGAAGGTTCTTCAAGCCATTAACACTGGTTATTGTTGGTGGTAAGATTAGAAAGTATTATTTTCTATTTTGTTCAACTACATATATGACGTTACAATACAAAAAGAAAAAGAAATTTTAAACCTTCATTTGGAACAGAATACTTCCTTGACATAAATGCAAAGGAAGAATGATAGCTAATATTAAAAATTCCTAAGGAATAGAACAATTCTGTCAGGGGAAAAATATAAAAATTTATTTTTTTAATTAAAAATTTTCTTCCCAGTATGTTCTTGGATAATGCCTAAGGATAAATGTGAAGAGGAATAATTATTTCTTGAATTAAAGGTCTGACAAAACATAGTCAAGAAAGCGTCCCAAATTGACCTTCAAGAGGAATTTTAATTCCCTATTTTAATCCATTTATTTTCCTCATTCTGATTTTTGATGTAATTTCAGATGTTTAAAAACACTAGAGAGGCTGGTCTGAGGCTCCAAGAAGGTGCTGTGGGATGTGTGTTCTGTCATTCCCATAATGGCATTGCTCACTCTATTTTAAATGATTAATCACTCTTTGCTTGAGCTTATTTGGGATAGGCTACCCACATTTTTTTTTTCATAAATCATTTTATTTACTTCTTTCTGATTCTATGTTACTCATTGAGGGCCCACCGTTTGTCAATCAACATGTTAATGGTGGAAGAATATTAAAGTATGAATAATAATAAAAGCCCCTAACTTTAAGGAGATTTTAGCAAACAGGAAGGGTCACAATGAGATAAATTAGCACTTATAGAATAAAAGCTACAAAGAAAAGTTCAAAATCAGCAAAAATGAGCATTAACAACCAGGAGAGAATACACTTACGTAAAAGGACATGGGGAAGGATTTGCAAAAAAGATGACTGAGAAATGGGTCCTGGTTAATCCCTGGTGGTGTTGGGTGAAAGGTTTGTTCTCCTTTCTTCAGGTTTCTATGTAGAGAGACTTCAGCTAGAATAACACTCCTGACCACTCTCCACTCGTTACTCCTCCCATAGAGACTTAAATAGTGAGTTCCAGAGCAGAAACTGAGCATCATGGCTTAGTCTGTTAGGGCTAAGTAGTAGAAGCCTGTCTGCATGACCCTTTCATCTGATCTATTTTCTTCCACGCAGGAAGAAATCCTTAAAACCTCTTTCTCCAATTAACTTTATCAATAATAAGGGTGACTCATCTCTGCTTGCCTCCTGAGTCTAACACAAAAGAGGAAGACAGGTGTTATTAGCTCATAAAAGTTCCAATAATAGACTTTGAGATAGAAGAAGTGAGAGGGAATGATAACAAAGGCCCAGATACAAAGTCTGGAGGAGCACTCACTATGCTAAATTCGCAGGAAATGAGTATGAATGAAAAGAGACGTGGAAGATGAAGAAAAAGGAAGATTGAAAACTGCATTAATCAGGATTCTCCAGGAAAACAGAACCAACAGGCTATGCAGAGAGAGATATATAGAGAATTTTATTATAAGAAATTGGCTCATGCCATAATGGAGGCTGAGGAATCCCATAAACTCCTGTCTGCAAGCTAGAAGCCCAGGAAAGCTGATAGTGTATTTCTAGTACAAATGCAAAGGCCTGAGAACCAGGGAAACCAATGGTGCAAGCCTCAGTTTGAATCCAAAGGCCCAAGACTTGAGAGCTCTGGTTTCCGAGCTCAGGAGAAGATGGATATCTCAGCTCAAGCAGACATAGAAAATTTGTTCTTCTTCTGCCTTTTTGTCCTATTCAGGCTCTCAAGGGATTGGGTGATGTGTGTTCACATTGGACATCATCATCATTACTCCTCTACTGGTTCCAATGCTAATATCTTCCAGAAACATCTCAGACACACCCAGAAATAATGTGTTTACTAGCTATCTGGGCATACCTCAGCCCAGTCAAGTTCACACTTAAAATTTAGCATCACAACAACTATTCCTAAAAAATCCTGAAAGCCAGGCCAGGTATTCATAGTTCCTTTGTAGACAACAAAGAGGTTCCATACTCCTACAGTTGCAGAATATCTTATATTGAACTAACATTCCCAAAGAAAACAATTATAACCTCTGAGCAAATATTAAAAACAACTGCTTAAAGGAGCTAGAGAATAATCAAAAACAGGCTGAACTAGAGAAGATTCAAATCAATCCTTAAAAAAAAATAAACACAAAAAGGGTGAGATCTACCCTTGGCTTTTCCACTGGAGCAGCCCCCAGCACTCTGAGCTAGAGGTTTAACCACACTTGTATTATAAGATTCAGAACATAGTTTGAAATTGTTTTAGGGGATCAAAATTGAAGGGAAAAATCCTCCAGAAGAGGAATTCATACTGGGGGAACCCCAAAGCATATAAACTTTACTTAATCCTTGGTTGACTGCTGAACCGCGCATGTGAGAGGTGAAATTATAGGTTAATTCAGCAGGTGTAACAAATAAACAACACCAAGAATGCTGGAAAATCTCTGAAAACATTTTAGGAGCTACCCAATGCAAAGCAGATAATTTGGAATTAAAAGGATAGGAAATTTTTAATATTTCAATAACCCCCAGAAGAGCCATGTCTTATAAGTAAAGACTAAGTTTCAGAACTGAGGCATTTGCCCTAGGGCTGAAAGGCTAAGCAACTCTCATTCAAGATGATATGTTATTAATTTAACTCCTAATTGGAACAAAATTCAACACTTTGCAGAGAAAGATGACACAATTTACATTCTCTACAAAGTTTCAACCACAATGTTCAGTATATAATAAAAATACCCACTAAGCTTGTAAATCATCAAGAAAATGACTCATCTAGGGTCGAAGGAAAATGAGTCAAATGCAACAGACTCACAGATGATGCAGACACTGAAATTAGACAACAAAGACTTGAAAATACAAAAATTAGGCTAAGGGAAGTAAGTGAAAAAAGGAATTAAGGGCTGAAAAGATGAGAATTTCAAGAGAAATTGAAAACCATAGAAGAAAAATCCTAAAACTAAAAAATGTAACATCTTATTAATAAGTTAAAAATTCATTGTATGTGATTAACAGTAGAGTGGACATGAAAAAAGAGATCACTGAACTTAAAGAGAGGACAATAGGGCGCCGCCCCATATACCAAGGGTGGTGGGTTCGAACCTGGCCCCACCCGAACTGCAACAAAAAAATAGCCGGGCATTGTGGCGGGTGCCTGTAGTTTCAGCTAATTGGGAAGGCTGAAGCAAGTGAATCGCCTAAGCCCAGGAGTTGGAGGTTGCTGTGAGCTGTGACTCCACAGCACTCTACCCAGGGCCATAAGGTGAGATTCTGTCTCTATTAAAAAAAAAAAAAAGGTAGCTCAATAAAATCATTTAATATGAAGCATAGAAAGAAAACATAAAATTATTGACAAAATTATTTAAAAAATAAAATCTTTAGTGACCTGTGGGGCCATATCGAGTGGTCTAAAATCATGTATTTGGTGTTCAAGAAAGAAAGGAAGGGGACATATATTCAGAACAAATATTCAAAAACAATATGAGACAAAATATTTGATTAGGAACAGTAATCTATATCACCTAGGAAATTCACAGCAGGATGAAAAACTAGGCACAATAAAGTTAAAGAAAAAAAATCTTAAAAGAAGCGAGAGGAGTTGGGAAAAGACACATTGCATACAAGGGAATGAAGATAAGAAAGTTGGTTTACTTTTCTCCAGGAAATAATAGAGGACAGAAGACAATGGAAAGGTATCATTGAAATCTATTACTAGTAAAATATTTATAAAAAGATTAAAGTTAGGGGAAGATATTTTCATGACAAAAACCAAGCCAACTTTTCATAAGCGAACCAACACTATAAGAAATGCTAAAGAAAGATATTTAGATTGAAGAACGATGATGCTAGGAGAAAATTGAGTCTACAGAAAGGAATGAGGACATGAAAATAATAAAAATAGATGTCGTTTTTCTTTTTTAAACTTGGCAAAAGTCACTCAAATGTTTTATGAAAAATAACAATATATGTTGAGGTTTATAATACTTCTAGAAGCACAGTGACAATATCATATAATGCTAAGGAGGGGTGTGCAAATGAACAGTGGGGTATCTTGCCACGTTTTGGGAGATGGACAACAAAGTGAGCCAATTTAAACTGTGTGCTTAGAAGAGTCAGCCAGCAGCAGGACACAGGACAGATCCAAAGGAGTCACTCAAGATAATAGATGTATTGAGGAAGGACATGGAAAATGATGGGAAGTGGAGGGAAAATCACAGTGATTTTAATAAATTAAGTAGCACTTCCATGTCGGGAGGTTGGATAATGAAGAAGTTGATGTTATCATTAAAGAAACAGGGAACCCCGTGGACAGAACTGCCATGGGAAGAAAATAGATGAGTTTACCTGCGGTAAGTCTGAAGTGTAGGTGAGATCATATACGTGGAGATGGATGACAAGCATTTCAAAATGCAGGTCTCATTTCTTATAAAAATTTACATTGCCTGTCCTCAAGAATATAGGATCTTTATGTGACTTTTTTTTTTTTACTATATGTTGTGTGATCTATTGGAAATATTTAAATATATCCAAGCTGTTAGCAGGAGAGATCTATGTCAACCATAGAAGAGCAGCTGATCTGTGAGACAGTCTGTCAAGAGGTCTTTTGGTCCAGAGCCTCATCTCTGAGCAAAAGTCTAAGATTAAAAGCCCCAAACTTCAGGCCAGACAAAGGTGTACCTGCTTTAGGTCTGCAGTTACAGCTGATGGTTTGTGACTGCTTTTTAGTTCTTGCTCACATTACCACTTACCCTTCCTTCTCTACATTCTTGGGTTTTGTTTTTCATTTTTCTCTGAATTCGGCACTATGAACCCAGAAAAATGGGAAGACTAGTAGCAAAACCAAAAGGCCAGTCTTCTGCTTCCTGCCCTTCTCTCCCTGCCTCCCTGCCCCACACTTATCCAGTTGGGGGACCGCAGTTATCCAGTTGGGGGACCACGGATGCATTTAGCTGTGACAGATACCACCAGAGTTTGCCTTATGCATGTGTGATATTCGAATTTTCATTCATTAAACCTTCTTTTAACTGACCTGAAGTCAGTTCTGCTCTAAACCATATTGAGAAGTAGACCAGGATATTTCTTGTTCTGTCTCACACTTTATTCATCCTCACACGTGGCGGCCTGGTACCAAAGGTGGCCATTGCTACCTCACTTTCCTCAAACTGCCTAATGTCCTTGTTTGGTGACTTCCAGATTCCCCAATCTCCATTTTTTTTCTCTCCTTCTTATAACTTCTCACTCTTGTAAACTCCAACTTCCTCATTATTTCTAACCTCAGTGAAGAGTTAGAAGAAAATTGGGTTGATTGACCTAATTCAAATAATAGTGTAATTATTCAATCTTGGCCTCAGCCTGAGCATTTTCCCCCTAAGATCTCTTAAATACATGTAGCCTCCAGGCCATGCAACAAAGGGGAAAACAAAAGATCTGCTTTTTATTTTAGTCTGCGATATTATAATAGTAAAATAAATTAGCACTAGCCTATGCTATTCATTTTAGTGCATGCCATTTCATGAACTATTGTTTAACATTCCAGGACAAAATCCAAACATAAGACAATGAGATTGTTGTATTCTTACTCTATATATGGAAAAACTACCCAGACGGGTCTACTTACCTTCATCATTCTCTGGTATCCCTGCCTGCCTCTCTTAGATGGAATATTATTGATAAGCATGTGTAGGTCCACATTTTCTGTCTGCTTCACATAGACACACAATTTTAACAACTTGGCTGTCTTACTCTTTTTTTCCCCTCTATTTGGGGCTATTTTTACTTTTTTTGACCACTAACAAGAAATAAATAAAGCAAGTCGAAGGGGTCTAAACTGTGTTCCTGTTCTGGTCCAGTTTAAAATTTAAACCCATGTCATTGTGCAAGAGTTCAGCACAAGTTAAGTGAAGGGCAACTTCCTGCCATTCCTCATCCTGATTACGGAGATTGTTCTGCCCTTCTCCTGGTTCTCTAAAATCCAACGCTCCCCGCCCCCCCACAAAGTCCGTCGCCATCCTCGGTCACACCTGCACACAGCCAGCACCAATGCCTTTTTCCTCTTCCCGATCTCTCATAGAACTTACTCACTATCACACACTTTGTACTCCCCATTCCCGCATTCTCAGCTTGCTCTTTGTGTAAACACTGCGTCTCCCGTGTGACCACGAATTCTCAGAGATGAGATCATTATCCTATAAATCTTAACATGTCATGTGGTTCCAGGCACACAGTAAACACTGAGAGGCCAGAAGGGTTAAATTCTTTATACTTAAGGATAAGACCCCACGGGGAGCACTCAGCGCTGCCAGGGTAGCCCAGAGGCTCACCCCTTTGCTTGCAATTTTCTAAATAGTTTTCCAAAGTGAAAACCCCGAAGTGTCTAGTGAGTACAAAGCAGAACCAAATAATGAACATGACATTTAAAGTATCAAATCCCAAAGCAGTGAAAAAATTCCACATTCTTTCATTTAACTGGTATTTCCTGAACATTTCCCGTGCTCATGTACACGGTACTCGGGAGAAAAGTTAGTAGAAGATACAGTCCCTGTGCTCCAAGGATGCGAATAAAATACGAAACATGTAGAATCAGGAAATGACTAGATTCGGGGCTTTTCAGAAACAAAGGAAACGGCAAATAAAAGAAGGAAATGGTTAAAAAGGATTTACTTGTTTTATCTTAATCATAATCATCAGTTTGTGTTTAATTGGGTGACTAAAGTATGCAAAAAACATTGAGTTTATCACAGCAAATTGCCTAAAACAACATGGAAAGCACATACTTTCCTGTGCTTAAATGAAACAAGTTAGAATTTAAATTATTATATACTGAGCAGCCAAATGTCACTGATAAATAAGAAAACAAAGAGTGCCTATTTGTGGTATCTTTTAAACATCAGTATGACATCAGTTGAAAGAAAAAGTAATTGCTTACAGACAAAACTATTTTCATGGCTGAAAAACACATTAAATTGTCTTTGTCTTTGAGCTGATTTACTCTATATTCCTCTAAAGCAGAGTCATAATAGGCCAATGGAAACACAATAAAATAGAGTGGGCTATTCTGCCTTTTTTTCCTTTGGGAATAAGCTCCGATTTGAACACAGTGATGAAAGGCATCTGGCCCGGTTGCTTCTCAGAGTCAACATCAAGGTGTTGATGGATTCTGCAGTATCTGATCTCAGGCTGAAATCACACGCAAAGTAGGTGACAACTAACACAAAATTCTAGGTGGGGAGCAAAAAAAAAAAAACGCTAGCGACACTACCAACTATCCCACTAATGGTAGTGTGTTCATTTTAACAAAAACCTTTGGGAGAAGAGTACAACCTGAAAGGCACTAGGCTTTCAAGTGTATGTGATAAGAACATGGACAGCTCGGGATTGTGTCCTTTACCTGGAACGGAGTCCCCTACAGAGTCCCTCACCTCATGCACTTACTTTAATCAAGGCTCCTTTCGGATGTCACTTCTCAGATAAGAATTCACAGAACACCCTGCCTCCAAGTCCAGCACCCCATTCCTAGTACCCTTGACTTCCAGAATATTCTACTATATTATGGTGGCATAATAACCAATCCTCAAATATCAGTGGCTTAAAAAAAAGTTTAGTGCTATGAAAAATTCCCTGAGTCTGAGCAACTGTCCCAGGCACTCCTCCTTTGTAATTCTTACCAATAGAGCCAATGCTGCTGCCACAGCAAGTTACAGTAAAGAGTCAAGGCCAGGAAATAAATGTTTCCACCCAAAGATGACACGGATCATTGCCACTCACTTCTCCCTGGCAAACGGAACTACAAGTGGGAAGGAAAGTACCATCCCCCTATGTGTTCAAGTAGGTACACTGATGTCTGGCCCTTCATGTTTCATTTTTCCCTAACACCATATAAAATCCATTATTTGTGGCTTGGCACCAGCCATATATACCAAGGATGGCGGGATAGAACACAACCCAGGCCAGTCAAACAAATGCAATAAGAAAATAGCCAGCACTCCTAGTAAAGTTGAAGATCCTAGCTAGTACAATTATGATAACTTAAAAATCCCAGTGGTTCAAATGAAAGATACGACTTAATTCTAGCCCAAGAATATGGGGAGGGGGTGAGGAAGGGGAGGAGAGAAGGGTGGTTGGGTGGTGGGAGGGTGACTGGAAAGATCACCTATATATCTGTTTAACAAGTGTACAAGTGAACTTCTCTAGAACTAGAATATAAATGTTTTGATACAATGACTAAGCAAATGACATGAAATCTATGTTAACCAGCTTGATGAAAGTATTTCAAATTGTATATGAAAACAGTACAATGTACCCCAT
>CAUYQV010053878.1:0-103433 GCA_963574575.1 Galagoides demidoff
CAGGATGTGGGGAGGGGCGCCCGCAAGCACCCAGGAGGTAGTCAGTCAGCCAGTGCTCGGAAAATCCCTGCCTGAAAAGTCTCCCAGCAGGTGGTCTGTTTCATGAGGTGGGAGTCTACCCTGGCCTCGGGGGTCCCTTCAGACCTTCTCAAATTACCTCCCAACAGACTGAGAGACTGTGGGGTCCACCCTGCTCCAGTAGGTGTGGTCTATTCCTATGTCCCTCTGACACTTCCCCAAACCAGACTGTTCCTCTCCGTTTTCTTTCAAGGCTGAATTATCTCCTTTGTGAAACTTTTCATCATATTTCTTGTTAGGTAAATAAGTGTTTTAGTCTCTTCCTTAGACTGGGTGATTTATCCATAATAGACATTTATTGTTTATAGTTCTGGAGGCTGGGAAGTCCAAGACCAAGGTGCCAGCAGATCTGGTGTCTGGCGTGGGCCCGTTCTCAGAGATGGTGCCTTCTGTGTACTCTCCTGGAAGAAGGGGAAAATAAACTCCCTCAGGCCTCTTTCAAAAGGGCACTAATTCCATTTATGATGGGTGTGCGTCTATGACTTAATCAATTGCGAGGGGCCTTGCTTAGTACTATTGCACTGGGGATTAGATTTCAACATATGAATCTGGAGAGGACATATCAGGCTACAGCAACAAGTATAATTGTTTTCTTAGCTCTGCTATCAAAGTGCTCATCACATTATAATTTATATGGTTGGACATGTAAGAATCTCTCCTCCTAGATGGTGAATTCAGGGACAACAGTTATGAATCTGCATCACTTCTGTGTCTCCAGCAACCGTAACAATGCCCAGCACACAGTGGGATATGCAGAAAATATTCAAATGCACCTAGAATTCAGGCAGGAATTCGAAACCGTGAGCTTGTCATGTTCTGCATGTCTGAGTCAGACTGTTTTGTTCATCTCAATGTTTCTAAGTGTGAGAAATACTCTCCCTGCCCTCCCCCCCACCCCCCCAAAAAAGGAGACTTCAGTTCAATTCAGTTGGAGTCCTGGCCGGAAGAACTTGTGCCAATACTGTTTTTGTCAACCCCGTTATTGTCATCCTAATCATTGTGGAAACCTGTATGCACGTGGCCTGTGTGTGCTTTGTGCTTCTATATCTGTGACTTCACTTCACCCCTTCACGATTCTATGCTGTGGGCACCATTATTGGTCCCATTTTGCAAATGAAGAAACAAATCATCTGGGAGGACTTGCCCAAAGCCAGGAATAAGCTAAGTGGAGAAGCGAACCCAGATGTTAATGTGACTCCAAAGCCTGCCTTTGCTTTTGGGTGCAGCTGTTTCTAAGGCTCTGGGCTGTCAGTTAGTCACAAGCAGGAAATCAGATGGTGGAGGCAGAGGCTCACCTCATCATTACCAGGGAAAGAAACTCACTGTTGGTGACAAGGCAAGAAAGAGCTAGCACTTTTACAGATCTGATTTGTGGGATTCTACTTTTTTTTTTTTCTAGCTAGAAGCAATTTTGGCACAGGTGAAAAACAAACAAACAAACAGTGGTGTCCATGTTCCCTGAATGGTGGCTGTTAAGGATGCACAAAGTCAGAAAGGCCTTTTGAGAAATTTACCTTTAAGAAATGTAAGAAGCTGGGAGCTTCGAGGCTTGTTCAGAGGCTCCTATGACCAGTGGGTCATCTTTACATTGACACTTGTGAGTGGCTCACACTAATGGTCTGTCCTTGAGGCTCATGAGAGTCTCTACTGTTCACCCTGTTCCCCTGTACTCATTTGGACCAATCAGTACAGGGAGAAGGCACTCTCTCTGCAGGGCCTTTGGGCCTCTGCTTAGCTCCCAGGGTCCCCATGGCTTTCTCACAGTGACACACAGATGTCTTTGCTGTTGCTCTTCCTGAAGCTACAGAGGAGGACGACCTAGATCCTGTTCCTGCCAGTATTTGGGTGACACAGTTTCCTGGGGATGCAGAGATTCTGTCCCAACCACCCTCACATGCAGCTACTGCAGGCAGCAATGGTCAGCAACCCAGCAGGGACAGTGACCCAACTTTGGAACCGTCCCTGGATGTCCGTGGGCTGGAGAGGCTTGTGGTCCTCAGGGGACTCTCCTCAGAGGACTTTGCTTCTAGCCCTAGCACCCACCAGAGGTAAGGGTGATGGGTAGGCTGTTGGGTATGGGTGGTGGGAATAGGCTAAACACTGGGGCACTTGACTTGGAGTCTGACAGGAAAAGATCTCAGCTGTATTTATTTTTAAACATGTGGAAAAACCCTGATTGTGGAGAGGTCAGAAGAGCTGGGTATGATAATCACCCAGGAAAATTAAACTCTCTCAGTGGGAGTGAGGTGTCTGATTACCGCTATAAATAAATCAAAATTTAAAAAATATTTTTAATATTGGAAATATATTGATAATATTTATACTCTTATTATAAATAAATGTGTATTTTTCTATAAAATACTAAGTGATAGCATTTGGTGAATTCTTTGCCACCATCTTCACTTGCTTGTCTATAATTATAACTCCTTTCTTCCCCCAACTCCAAACTCAGGAGTTTTTTTAAGGGAATCTGTTGCCCTCAGAATATGTAACAGTGGTGGGAAACATTGCTTTTTGATCCAAATACTTTGTGACCCCTTCTCAGCCCTTCTATTCTTCCCTTTAGAACTCATGATGACCTAGGCTTTGATTCCCTGGAAACTTGCCTGCCCTTGGAGAGGGATGAGCAGGTAAGAGCCTGAGTTGTAAATAGGTTGAAGTTGGTGTTTTGACCCCAGAGTGAGAAGTTCCAGGAAGGGAAAATGGAGCCATTAGACTAGTAGGCAGAGCCAGAGAGAAGTCACAGGAATGATATACACACAGTGTCCTTCTGCTAATCAATACCCGCCTTTCCATTATCTGCAGCGTCTCTGAAGTTATCAGCAATTGTAGAAATCAATGGTTTTAGTGATTTGTTTTCCCATTTAACCTTGGTTAATAATTCCTCTCTTCTCTCCCCCTCCACCCCTCCTCATAACATTGGCCTCAAAACACCATGTATGGTCCCAGAAGTTAGATCAATGGGCAATATAAAATATACATGCCTACTGATTTACTATTCCTTTGAAGTCTTATAAAGTACACAAAATAAACCATGGCATAATATTCTTACTTATATTTATTGGAACCTACAATAAGGTTAAGTGTTCCCTCTTGTATGGCTCCTACCATAAAAAGACACATTCAAAGCTTTCAGCCATCAGAGATGACACCATCACCTATATCAATTTGGAAAGCTCTTAAAGGACCCTAAGCTTATTCTTATAACTGGCCTTCATGCTTTCTATGGGGTTTCCATCAGCCACCCAGTCCCCATCTATAACAAGTGCATATTTGTATACTTGGATGTTTAATTTTGAGCTCTTTTAGGAGCAGGCAAGGGGCTATGTTTCCAGCTACTGCCTGGGAGTCTTTAACGAACACAAGTTGGTTGCAAAGTTCAGTGGCAGCTTGGGGAGAAGACTTTTGACCTTTTTACCCTTTGATTTTTTAGGACAATGTGGATGCCTCTAACAGGACTGTGACAAGACATCCTTTGTACACTGTCCAACTTACCTTCCTCCAGCATCTCCAGTCCTCTGACACTTTGCAGAATGGGACTGGGGCAGCTGACCCAATCTATGTCCCAACCCCTGTCTCCCAGACACCTAGCACTTCCGGGCCACCTACTGCCACTGACCAGTCAGAGGCATCAAGGCCCTCTGCCAGCTTCTTACGATGGTCTAAGTACAGAGAGTCCAGAGTTGGAGAGCAAGATGTAGAGAATGGATGGGGGTACCCTCGGAAGAGCAACCCAAGACCTGAAGTTGGGCTGGAGGGAGCTGGGGCTTCTTCGGACATCCAGCTCGGGGTACCCCAGCTGGGAATTCTGCTTTGCCTGTCAGCCATTCTGGGCATGGCCCTGGCTGCTGGCCTCCGCTACCTGCACAGCCAGTACTGCCACCCGCGGGGGGAAGTGTCCTTCAGTGAGCCTGCGGCAGACGCAGACGCTGTTGCCGGGAGCGACAATGGTGAGGCCGTGCATGTCAGGAAGATCCAGGAGAGCAGTTTTGTTGTGGTGCAAACTGAATACAACTGGATCGCTCCTTCTGTGGGCAGCAAGAAAACAGTCCTCTGAGAAGACCATCACACTGGACCTCTCGGTGGCTGGCCCTCTCTGGACCCGGCAGAGTTTCTCAGTCGGATCCGAGCTAATGAGAATACCTGATGAGGTCGGGGTCCTCTGTGGCTGCCATCAATGTACAGTGAGTGCAGGAAGCTGCAGAAGGACAGTTTTATCAACAGAGGGAGTTCTTGCCGGGCTTTGTTGTCTTAACATCTGTAATTTAGCTTCTTTTTTTCTTTTTTCTTTTTGCAATTAGACGTTCTGTTTGAAGAGTTAAACTTGGCACAATGAATATTGTATAACCTGCTCATTAACTAGACTCCTGTGGCCACCCAGCTTCCTCTGTTGCCTTAAGGAACCCACAGAAATAGAAATTCTGCCCCTCCTCAGTGTCTCAGCCTCATCTCCTCTAACTCTTTGAAAAAAAAAAAAAAGGAATGTCAAGTTTGTGCTTCTTGAAAGAAATAGAACTGTAGCCTTCACTTTTCCTCCTGAAACCACCCCCAAAGAAGTTTTCTTTTCAAACCTAGAATTCAAAACTAGCTCGAGTTCTGATTCAGTCGACTGGGTGGAATGCAAGGGTGTTCAGTGTTCTTGAAAACTCAGCAGCCTGGCAAACCTGCGCTGGAAATTGATCCAAAGTCAGGAAGGTTTTAGAGGGAGGAGCGTGTCTTGGGAAAATGTAAACATGCGGCCCCGGGCCACACAGAGCAGAGTCGGGTAAGTGAGCCTCTACACCGGTGAGAATGGATCTGCGGCCTCCTATCCACTTACACTTGATGGGACGACTTGTGTGCCCCAGTGGCTGGCGGACCGACTGCCTCTCGCCAAAGGTCAGGCTGAAGAAAATTATTTTACCAGCACAGTTTGAAGAATAGTCTTTACTTGTCTTTTTAGGGAATGTCAGGAAGAAAGCTTCACGGGTGGAGACCATCCATCTGCTCTTGTAACCCTGGGAAGATTGCTTTGATTTAGTGATGGTTCTGTAGATCGTTATGGGATCAAAACAATGGGTTTGACTCTAACTCTTCCATACGCTCACCTAATGTATCACCTACTACAGAGTCATGATCCATTTTAATGTGGAAACAAAAACCACTACAAATTCAGACAGGGTATTTATTTATTGAGAAGCTCCCTCATACAAGTGCTGTGCTAAGAACTTTGCATATATTTTCACATTTAACCCTCACAAAAATCCAATGAGGAATAAGTTCAGTAACTTTCCACGGAGAGTGAGGCACTTGTGATTCAGCAGCAAAAACTTTTTTTTTTAATTGGGTGTGTAGGAAAGAGACAGGTCTTGCTTTGTCCCGAGCCCCCTTAGCTCACTGGGCATCAGTTCCAAGACTCTCTCCTCCTGGATTCTGGGCTAGGCAGCTCTGTTTTCTGGCTTCACTGATGAGACGCAGGGAGATCTAGGTAATCTGTGCGTTCACAAGTGAAGGTGTTCTAGAAATGCTGTGGAAAGAAACTAATGTACTCCAGCGGGCCCAGATATCCTTCCTATATACCCAGCCCTCTTAAAAGATGTCCTCCCCCAGGGAGCAAGTGAGGCAGCCCATTAGTGGGGAGCTCTCACCTGGCCACGTCACAGCAGAGCCAGGTATACCACATATGTAACATCTTTATGATCTTTTCTGTCTAAGGTGGAATTTTCCTGTGTGAACAGACTGTTTTGGTTATCTATTCAAGTAAAATAAATTATCCCCCAAACTTAGTGCTTTAAATCAATCACCACCACACCATTATTCATTATCTTTCATGATTCTGGGGTTGCCTGGGCTCAGCTGGGCAATTCTTCTGTTCTATGTCTTGGGGAATGGGCTGGAACAGCCAAGACGACAACTCACTTACATGGTTGGCATTTGGTGTTGGCTGACACCTGGGGGCTCAAATGGAGCTGGTGAAGACCATGGGAAACAATCTGTTTCTCCTCTTTGTGGTTTCTTATACCATGGTGGCTGGGTTCCGGGACGGAGTGTTCTACGCATACAAAACCAAAGGGTATAGATCTTTAAAGAATTAACCTTGGAAGTTACATGATTCTACTTGTGACACAAGTAGTAGTAGTCACAGCAAGTCACAGGAACCACTTTTATTATTCCAATAATAGCAATAAGGGCAATGGATTTCACTTTTTAATGGGAGAAGTGGTGAAGAATTTGCCGCTGTCTTTAATTCACTACACCTTCTGGTGAGACTGCAGACCTGCCTCGGAGGATCCTGTGAGACTAGAAAGAGAGGCTATTCATCCTTTGAGATGCCCTGGGTCACCTGCCCTGCAGAGCATCAAAGCAGGCGAGGGAAATCTCCAGATTTCAGGGCGAAGATTGCCTCCTCTCCAGGTAGCCTTCCAGCTCAGATAAAATAGTGAAGTGATGCAGAAGTGTTAGCCAAACCTCTGAGCCTCAGCTGCCACATCAGGGAAAAGTGCATCATGATGTTATTGACCTCTTTTAATTATTGCATTAATTAAATGCACATGCAGCTATCCATAACCAGCTAACCTGACATGCCATTGTCATTGGTGTCATCCTGCAGCTGCAACACTGTCTTTAAATCTAGCCCTTTTAGAGAAATTCTGTGACCACCAAAAAATGTCATCGTTCCCTTTCCATGACAACTTCTCCTGCAGCCGGGAGCCCAGCTTTGCTTCCCAAGCCCAGTAACTTGAATGCCAGGCTAGTTGTCATGGTAGCCGTTGGCTACAATTCCTGCCATATATCAGATATTTTTTGCTGCAACATTCTGACTAAACTCTTTTCTGGCAAGGGCAGCTGGAGTCCATAGGCCTGTAGTCAAGCAACATAAACCCCCTCTGTTACTGTGATCTTGAAGGTCCTCTAAGCCTGGCTTCCCAGAAGCCCCAGAGGGGAGTGAGTAGGAAGTGTTAACCTGAAGACTCTTACTAAAGCGCAAAGCCATTAAAAGTTAGAAAAGGGAAAGGACTCAAATGCAACATCTTAAAATAGCTTTTTTGTTTTGAAGGAATAGCCACAGAATTGTTCAGCCAGCCTCTTCTTGGAGGGAAGGTTTGGGGCTAAACACACATTTAAGAGAATGTAACAGAAAACAATGGCTGAAGACTCTTTATATTTCAAACAAACATTTTTACATCTATTGTGGTAATTTAAAAACCTCCAGTAGGGGGAGAGGGGTAGCCCCAGTCTTTTTACATTCAGAGGCTATTTCTTATTTTTCCAATTAATTTTCTCCTGTAGATACAAGTTTGGTAAATCACAACTTAATACTTAACTGTAGCTCGCCTGAGCCATCTCACTGTTGAGGCTGTCTGCACTAATTTGCTGTTACAATGTTGGCTTTCTTTAAAAAACATTCTAATTAACCAAAAGGAAAAAAAATAGGTCAGCAAGCCAGTAAATATTTAAACACGTGTCACGTTTTATTTAAAAAGTTATCTGGGAAGGGCTGGCAATTTATGAATAAATTACAGCAGATAACCACACCCTCTCCCTGCTTGGACTTCCGGTGTTAAATCAGTGATTTGAGCCCTTCTGGAATGCATATCCCTCTTCTAAAAGTAGTACATGGCAAGGAATTTCTTTTATTCAAGTGAAATGAATTTGCATTAATTTATTACACTTGAGAACCTTATCCATGCTTCAGACATTCTGCATATTCTACTCTCTTCAGCTCTGGGGTGTTGCAAAACCAGCCACGGTAATCTCTGGTTTAGAATATCAGAAGGGCCTTAGTGATGAAAAGAAATCTAACATTTCGTTTGTTTGTTTATTCTGTTCTTTAAATGCAAAAATAAAATGTGAGCATTTTGAGACTCCTGATCCATTGACAATGGTAGTTGGAACAGCTAGGACAATTGTAGCCTGCCAAATGTTTTCTTGGTGTTTTTTACTATTTTTTTTTTTTTGCTTCACTAGAAGTCATCAATGCTGGGAATTCTTTCTTCTTTCTTTTCTTTTTCTTTTTTAAAAATTGTTTGGATTCATTGAGGGTACAAAGAACCAGCTTACACTGATTCCATTTGTTAGGTAAATTTGCTCTTATAATTGTGTCCCACCCCCAAGAAGTGTGTCACACACAGTGATCCCCCCACCCCCTTTTTCCTTCCCTCCCCCCATCCTCACTCCCTACAATGTATTAGGTCATCAATTGTCCTCATATAAAAATCGAATACATTGGATTCTTGCTTCTCCATTCTTGTGATGCTTTACTAAGAAGAATGCGTTCCACCTCCATCGGGTTGATACAAAAGATGTAAAGTCTCCATTTCTTTTAATGGCTGAATAGTATTCCATGGTTTACATATACCACAGCTTGGTAATCCATTCCTGGGTTGGTGGCCATTCTCACTGGGGTTAGGTGATATCTCATGGTGGTTTTGAATTACATTTCTCTAATAATTAGGGTTGAAGAGCATTTTCTCATATGTTTGTTAGCCACTTGTCTGTCTTTTTTTTTTTTTTTAAGAGACAGAGTATCACTTTATCACCCTTGGAAGAGTGCTGTGGCATCACAGCTCACAGCAACCTCCAGCTCTTGGGCTTAAGCAATTCTCTTGCCTCGGCCTCCCTAGTAGCTGGGACTACACTGTAGGTGCCTGCCACAACACCCGGCTATTGTTTTGTTGCAGTTTGGTGGGGCCAGGTTTGAACCTGCCACCCTTGGTATATGGGGCCAGCACCCTACTCACTGAGCCACAAGTGCTGCCCCTATTTGTCTATCTTCTTCAGAGAAGGTTATATTCATCTCTCTCATCCAGAGATATAAGGGGTTGTTGGGGGTTTTCTTGATTAATTTGAGTTCTCTGTAGATCCTAGTTATCAAGCTTTTGTCTGATTCGTAATATGCAAATATCTTTTCCCATTCTGATGGATGTCTATTTGTTTTGGTTGTTGTCTCCTTAGCTGTACAGAAGTTATTCAGTTTAATTAAGTCCTCTTTGTTTACTTTTTTCACTTTTAAAACATAAATCAGCTTGTGATGCACTGTCTCTGAATTCTCTAATGGCTTTCCATCTCTGTCAGAATAAAATTTAAACATCTGATTTTGCTGACTGGGTCCTGTAGACCTGGGCCCCCAACATCACCCTTTTCTTGGCTTCCATATGGCCACCATGCTGCAAAGAACACATATAGTTCCATTCAGGTCACTTGCCCTCACTGCTCTGGCGGTCTGGAACCCTGCTTCCCTGGACACACACAAGCCTTCAGATCTTTCTCCCAATGTTGTCTTATTAGAGAGGCTTCTCCCAAGTGTTACAACCTCTTGGGACTTAGTTTTATTCACTGCTATACCCCATTACATCATTCCTAGTACAGAGTAAGTAATCAGTAAATACAGTAGAATCTCTATAAGTTGGTTCTTACTCTCTACACTACCACCCAAGGGACTGTAACTGGTCAACACACAGAGGTGGTCAACATAAGGAACTAGGCCTGCTGTGGTGCTATGTGATACTAAAAGGTACAATTGTAGACCCCAAGCAGAAGCAGTGTTTCCTATGACTTCCGCACTCAGAGACGGAGTGGGCAATATTGATACAAAAAACTATAGGACTTAAAGATTGAAGCGGTTCTAAAGATCATCTGACTCAGTGGTTTTTGAATTTGTAAAGACTGAGTCAGTGAACACCATAAAAGCTGAAGGCTGTAGCTGAAGTTTGGGGACAGCTTCCCCCAGCTTCCCCCACAATCTGAGGCACTACCTCAGAAACTTAGGGCTGCCCATGTGCTGACAATCATTAACAGCTCCTTTTGTTTCAGATGAGGAGAACAAGGTCACCGAAAGGTAACAGTCAAATAAGCAGTTAGTCTAAGGGGAGTCCTCAGATCCCTTCATCCCTGATGTCCAAATCTACCTTTCCTTCCACCGTACCTGGCAGCTCATTTATTCTCTTGGAGTATGTTTGGGACTGTAAATATTTAAATGGATCCAGAGAGAGCTTGGGAACAGGCAGACAGGTGACTTGGGATAATCCCAAGTGCCATTAGAACCAGGAAGATGATGGGACTCTGGGGACTGATGGGCCAGGGCAGGGCATGACATGCTGGGCTTCGACAGGGCATAGCAGTGGGCTGATGGGAGGAGCAAAGGGCCAGTGGGCCTAGGCGGTGCTAACCGTCACTGTTCCTGTTGAGAGCCCACTGCCACAAGATGCTCCTCACTGGCTGACACCCACCATCTTGAACTCACCACCTCCCTTTCTCTGGCTTCTGCATTTTCCTTCCTTCAATGGCACCTTGGGAGCATTTCCCCCCATCAGCTGATGATAGACGGTTTCTGCAAAGTGTTTTGTTACTTTATAGAGGGAAGAGGCTGCCTGGAAATGCATTCCATTGGATATTAAAGAATGTATTTCCCTGATATATAGTTCAGCTAGGCAGGGCTGTCTGAGGGGCAAAGAACCAATGGGGATATCCATTTGGACTAGTGATTAATTATTATATGGAAAGTGATGTTTTCCTATCAACTGATAGGCTGGAAAATAGACTAGTGCTTGCTAGGTTAGCATCACGGGTCACAGATGTTGCCACTGCATTTTCAGATTATATTATCCATTACAGGCGACACCTTCTCATTTAGAAACATAATTTGTTGTTTTCCCAGACCAAAAAAAAAAAAAAAAAAGAAAAGAAAAGCAAAAAGCTGACATTTCACATGCAAGCCAAAGATTAGAATCACTGCACAGGACGGCATATGGAAGTACATTAGGAAGTGGTGTCCCTGAATCAAGGACACAGGAGGCCGGTGCTGAGAGAGATGTAGACAGCGGTGACTTCTGATCTTTATTATGCAAACACCAGGCCCCTGAGCCAGGCTGTTTAACCTCATCAGGGGAAATGTCACTGATCATTTCAAGCTCCAAACACAGCACAAGCATTAGTGCTGTTATATTATTATTATTGTTGTTATTATTATTTTGAAAGCATATGTAAGCCTGAGCCCTTTGGTTCAACTGAGTCCCTACTTGCCCAGACCCTCTGGGGTTGAAAATCCAGATGATATCATCTTGATATTAAACAAGCAAACAAACACATCTTTTTTTTTTTTCTCTTTAATGCTTGTTGATGGAACTGTTTGCTGATCTGATTGTCTGCCAAATGTGGGTGGAGATGGTAAGAGTCTTGCACAGCCCCAGGTCCACCCCTGAGGATCAATGACAGGCTGCCTTCTCTCTCCCGCAGGGCTTTGTGCCCTGTGGAAGCCGTGCCTAGAGGAAACTGGAGGAATAGAGCTGGGGGCAGGGGTGGGGGGAGAAAGGACAGATCTGGGGGTGGAAAACGATGAAGGGGATAGAAAAGAGAAGCTGCCTGGGCTCCATGGGGGTGGGGCAAGGTCCTTTATTCCCACTCATGGGTCACTGCTATCTTCCCGGGCCATGAAGAAAGCTGAGTGGCACTGAGCAGGCAGCAAAGAGCAGGATGTGAACAGGAAGGGGAAAGTCAAGGCCGGTCCATGAGTGGCCCGGCGTGGTTGGAGGAGCATCTTTGAAACCTAGATTGCTTGACCTCAATTGGCAGGGTCTGACTTTTGAAGAAAAAGCTCCTGGTGTGGGACATGAAGTTTAAAAAGAAGAAGAAAAAGTACATTAAGCTGTAGTGAAATTGTAAAAGAAACAAAAAGAAAGTAGTATAAGTAGAATACTTTCCTTCTTCCCCCTCAGCCTGGAACCAGGGGAAAGGTCCAACTTTAAGAAGTTGCCAAGGAAACTGGTCAGTTGCACAACTGGAAACACTAGAAGCTTCTGCAAGGACCCTCAGAGCCCCTCCCCTCTAGCTCCAAGTCCTCTCCTATCAACACTGACGCCAAGCTCCAGTTTAGTGAAGTCAGACTCCTTGGGAGCAGGATCCACACCCACACTGTCAAAGCTTTGCAGGTGATTATAATGTGTAGCCAGGCCTCCAGCTGCTGCTGTGGACTCTGAGGAATATAAACTCCACAAGGGCAGGGATTCCTGAATGTTTATTTTCTGCCATATCCCCAAGTACCTTGCATGGTCTCTGGCACATAGTAGAAATTGAATATTGATTGGCTAAATGAAAGGATAATAGATGAAACAAGGCATTCTTGGAATAGGTATAAGTCTGCATAATGAGGCCATTCTAGGCATCTGTGGAGGGGGTCACCTCCCAGGCCTCCCAGAGTCATGCCGTCAGGTACATGTTTGTCCCTCATTGTTCTGGTGTGACTGGACATACGGGTCCACTTCTTCTTGGGTGTAAAGGAGAAGTGGTACCTACGGAACCAGCAATTGTCTATAAAGCATATCCCCAGGGAGGAGCATGGAGCCTTTCCCATGGCCAGTGCTGTCTGAAGGCCTTCTTAAAGTCCTGGGCAAAACCCCCTTTGCCCTGTCTCCAGTCTTGTCTGGGATTGGTCAACACTAACTTGGAGAGGTTGAACATCAGTGGATAAAGGAATAAAAATGGAGGACTTCAGCTGAAAGGACCAAGCAAAACACATCCTCAGCTGGAGTCTGAATTGTGGTAACTTAGGTACACACTGTCACCTCCCATGTGACAGGATTTGTGTTGGGGACTGAGGCTGCAAAAGGAAGTAAGGCCTGGACCCTTCCTGTAAGGTGTAGGCCAACGGCAGAGTGGAGATATCATCTGTTTTCAAAGCCCAAAGAACTGACACTAAGCTAAAGGCTGTTACACATTCAGTCCCCCAGTTCAACTTGTCTCTTTTCTCTCTTCCTAGCAATGGAAGTCCCTTTTCTGCTTTTAATGGAAGCTCAATGTATAAGTCAGATCAAAATGCAACTACTCTACCTGTCCCTCCCAATCACATGGGAGGTGATTGTTATAAGATTATTCTTATAACATTTTTACCACTTCTAAAAAATGCTTTCCTTAAGTCTATGGGAGCTGAGGATGCAGGCTGAATGCCATTGCTCCAAATAACCTATTCTTTATAGATCCAGGTTGTTTTATTGACAACAAACCAACAACTGTATCACCCAAGGAGTTGATCCAATTGTCCTTTTCTGCTTTGCTGGGATAGATGGTGTGACAACGTGGCTTTCAGAGGAGATGAGGCTCAAGCCACCATGCTCCTATCTGCATGTAGCCAGCTGCATGTTGTTATCTTTCTCTACCAGTGGCTGAGGAACAGTTAAGGGTCACTTCTGGAAGCCTTTCCTTCTTTTCTTCTTGTTCCTGCTCAGGGTTCAGTCAAGGATGAGTTTTGCATAAGTGAAGAATATCTTCCCTGATTCTTTGGGAGTCGAGAGACCCAGCCCTTTAGCTACTGGATGTAAGTGGTCTCATGAAGGGAAGCTAAAGAGGAAAGCTGGTGTAGACTTAGATCTGAGTTAGTTAGATGGGGGAGACCTCAGCATCTCATCAGGACATAGGCTGCAGGAGTCTGAAATCAACTGCCACTGCTGTGTGTCACCATCATGAGTTAGACAACTCTTTTTGTTGGAGCTGCCACCAGTGTGTTATCTGGGTTCTTCCTCTGTACTCTAGCAAAAGCCTTCTGGCCAGGTGCTGAGTGGCAGGTGGAGCAGTGTACTGTTAACCCACCTAGGACAGTGCGGTGTGTCTGCATAAAACCTGTAAGTTGAGAGACATTTGGGATTACATTGAGTTTGTCTTCCTCTGTCTACCAAGCAACATGGCATAGGTTAAGAAAAAATCAAATGGGAGTGATAGGTCTTAATTTAAACTTTCACAGTGCTACTGATGAACTCAACGACTTTCAGCAAGTACTTTTATACCCCTTACACTCAGTTTTCACATCTATGAAATGGGGATGACATGCTTGGCAGATTTATTGTGAGCTCAGCTGTTTGAAATCCTATGATATCATTTCACCACTGGGCTCTAAATTCTTTGAAGGGATAGACAGTATTTTCTTTATCTTGTATCCTAAACCCCTTATATAGTAAATATGTGAAACTTTCTCATAGAAGTCTGATTAGATGAAGGCATCTAAGTAGGTATCCCCTTGTCATTCATTACACACTGGTAGTTTCCTTTACTGCCCTTGAAACGATAGATTTACTTGTGTATCATCTATCTTGTCCCCAGACTGTAATTTCCATGAGGTAAGGGATCTGTCTTGGGGGTCAAAGTCTAGAACAGTGCCAGGTGCAGAGTACCAGAGGTGCTCAAAATATATTTGTTGAATGGACCTATAACTGAGTGGCAGCTAGTGCATAACTATTAGCAGTAGCAGTGGTTTCCAAGGTTTCAGAACCAACACAAACAGATAGAAATCAGCCATCTGTGGAAAGCTCACCAGGAAGGATGAGAAGGGTCAGAGCCATTCAAGTTTCCTTCTCACAGAACTCTGCCTGGGGACCTTTACTAAGGATAACTGACTTCATCAGGCCTGCACCAGGAGGCCCTGGTGCCAAGCAGAGCAGGCTGAATGAAGTGAGGTTTCATGTGGTGGACAAGGACAGCCTCAGAGCCCGAGCTGGGGCCGCACCCTCTGCCTGGACTCTGCACCACTGAAAGCCTCCAGACAGCTCAGGCCCTGGGCCAGCCAGCCTGGTTCCAGTGGGAAGGCTGACCTTGGCCAGGGAGAACCAGGAAGAGGCACAAATGACTCATTGTCCCACATCCTCCAAGGTAAAAACCCCGCAGTGTGTGTGGCCTTTAGGGCTGGATGTTATTGCAGCCTTGGCTCCTTCCACAGCCAAAATAAAACATTCGGCCAGTAACACATGCACAGCCTAGGAACACAACCCCCCACTCTCCCTTAGGGTCCTGGTCCTCAATTTGCCCCGCATTTAAAGTTTCAAAATATCATACATCCGACGTTATGATTTCCAGTTCTAAAAGTAAGGCGTGATTTCTTTTAAAAGACTTAAGAGCAGCCTTCATTTCCAGTCAAAGCATGTAACATTTTAAGACTTGTGGAAGAAACGTGATATGCTTTCAGATCACGTGTGAAGGTCTCACTCCAATGTGCTCAGTTTATTCACAAGTTTGGAATCCAAGGCACTTATTTGTAATACGTGCTACTGCCACCTTATTTCCACTAGAGGGCAGTCTTGGAAAGTAATATTTTCTTCCTTCGTCTAGGAAATAACTATTGTTTCTAAAAGGAAACAAAACCAAACAGAAACAAAACCAAAAGAACTCCAGGCCATCTAAATGTTAGGGCAGGCTCCTTGGTTTCACTTGGAACTATTCCTCACTCTCCCAGAGGCACAACTAGAAAGGGAAGTTGAGGAGAGACTTCCCTCTGTCCTGGTGCCTTTGTCTGCATGGGGCACGGCTGGCCGGCACCCAGATGCCCTCCTGCCCACACCTGTTTTGAGTCACCCCGGTGCACAGGGAGACCCAGCTCGGCAGGGGCTGTAAGGTCCCAGTTTGGGAGCCCTGTTTTGAATTCAGCCCTGGCTGAGATCCTCTCCTTGGAGTCTCATGTTCTGCCCTTCCCTCCCAAGCTAGCCGTGGCCGGAAATCCTCAGAAAAGGAGCCAGAAAGGGTCACAGGGGCAGCTGGGGAGTCAAACAATTAAAAATAGGGCTTCCAGGCAGGCAGCCATGGAGATCTCGCTCAGTATGTAAATGAGGGTCAATAAGACAAGCCCGGCCTTGGTGCTGGGAGGACTCTGGGCACATTGTGTGCAGCCAGGGCTGTCTGGGGTGGTGGTAAGCCCCCTTTTGTGCATGCAGCCCAATTTAGGAAAAAAAAAAAAAAAAAAATATATATATAAATAAATATATATATATATACACACACACACACATATATTTATTTATTTATTTATTTATTTTCCTACTCAAAAAGAAAATAGCTTCATTAAGTTTCATTGGGGGGGTGGGAAGGAAATTATTCTTATAACTTAGTTTTTTACTTAATGAATAGAAGAATGTCAGTGGTTGAATGAGAATGTCTTTTTTTTTTTTTTTTTTTTGCAGTTTTTGGCGAGGGCTGGGTTTGAACCCGCCACCTTCAGCATATGGGGCTGGCGCCCTACTCCTTTGAGCCACAGGCGCTGCCCGAGAATGGCTTTTTAGACATAAGATTCTTATTTCTTGAGCATATTTGGTACATAGCTCTCAATTCTCCCACCCCTGATACTTGTGTCTCTCACGTGAGTGTTCTCCTTTCATCCTGGAAGCAGTGGTGAGAGAAGACACCAAGGTGGGGGCTAGGGGGAGGGGGAGGTGATTCAACAGTGCTGCCAGGGCTGGGGCTGTAATTCTTTTTTTCTCTTGAGACAGAGCCTCACTTTGTCACCCTTGGTAGAGTGCCGTGGCATCACAGTTCACAGCAACCTCAACCTCTTGGGCTCAAGTGATCGTCTTGCCTCAGCCTACTGAGTAGCTGGAACTACAGGTATCCACCACAATGCCCAGCTATTTTTAGAGACAGAGTCTTGCTCTGGCTCAGGCTGGTCTTGAACCCCTGAGCTCAGGCAGTCCACCCACATTGGCCTCCTAAAGTACTGGGATTACAGGTGTGAGCCTCTGTGCTCAGCCCTTGGGTTTGGAATTCTAATAGCACAGCTGTCCCACGGGATGTTTTACTGAGCATCTGTGGTGCACTGGGTTCCGGGCTCCAGGCTCAGTGAACACAGAATGATGCTTCCTCCCTTTACTCAGAAACAGGCTTTCTGAATGTCCAGGCAAGCCCTTGACTTCACTTGGAACGACTCCTCATTCTTCTGAAGCTCAGCTAGTGGAGGAAGCTGACAATTCAGGCAGCTGCTGCCTTTTGTCCACGTGGGGATCTCCCAGGTAGTAACAGCTTCGCTCTGTAGCGCTGGCCTCAGAACAGCACCACCTTCTGGAAGATCGGGGTATCTCAGCTGCCTCAGATCACAGCCTGCTTCATGGTCCCACCCTCTTGGGGCCATTCCCTCTGCCGACCTTGAGCCCCCTTGATCCCCTCACTGTGGATGCCCACAAGTAAGCCTCTACCTCAAAAGGCCTCTCTCTGCCCAGGGAATTTGTACTAGAGGCTTGTCCTCAGCTTCTTCTGTATGGGGAGAGCCTAAAGGCTGAAAATGAAATACACTGAGGGCTGTTGGAAGAAGCAAGGTGAGCCGCAGGTGAGCAAGGCCTGAAGAGGTGCAAAGGCAACAGCAGCAGAGGACCTGGGGCAGGTGACTGGCAGAGGGGGTCTGGGGCGGTGTTCCCTAACCTGCCCTGCAGAGCCTGCTTTCAGCGGACTCCATTCTGAATGCTGCTGGGGAACATGGCACCAGCTCTTGTCTGTTCTGTCAGGGGAAGTATCGCCAGATGCTGGAAAGGGGCCTGTGCCTATGGGTACTGAGCCTCGCTTATAGAAATTCGGACTCAGTGGGGAATCTGTATTCAAAAAACTACTGTAGATATGAACAGCAACAGGTACAACAGCGGGAGTTTAATAATACCATTGTGTCTGCCAGAGGATAGAACTTAAATAAAAGATGCACACTGGGGATTTGGGGGTGTCTTTTGCCAGATTGCTTTGGAGAAGTCTTAGGAGGGTGATAGGAAGATTGGGGAGGTGAGAAAGGCAAGACAAAGGACTCTGGGGCTCTCCCGGGCTCTGGTCTCTTCACCTAAACAAAGTGAGGGAACCACTGGGTGCTGTCCTAACAAGCAGAGTGCAGGGACAGGCAGGGGAGAAATGGGTCTCCCCGGGACAGAAAGTGGCAGTGGGTTTCCAGGCTTTTTGCTCCTAGAGAGCAAAAAGGTCAGAAGACCCCACCATGCACTCAGCCAGGTGAACACAAGAGCTGTGGGAACCATTACCACACCCGTGTGGGGGCTGGTCCACAGTGATCTGCTGACCATAGTCAACAGGAGGGAAGATGCAGTCTGTCCCTGCGGGTAAAGGGAATCCCTGGGCAGCAAAGTCCCTGCGATGGACCCAAATGGAGGAATGAGCTTGTCTGCTTATGGCCGGAGGCTCCTGGTAGGATTGAGTGTTCTGAAGTGACCCAGGATGTGGCCATTCTTCAGACTGGCAGCTTAGATTGTTCTAAGAGGGAAGAAGAGAGATGAAAATAATATATCCTAGAGGGAATTGTCCCCAGTGCTCCTCACCCAGAGGGCTTTGTGGTGGGGCTGTTCTCACTGCCCTCCCTGCCCTATGGCCCTGAGCCTGTCTTGTGCACATACTCAGCAACAGCCCTGCCCTGCCCTCCCAGCAGAGGCTCCCCAGGGCTGTCAAGGAGTGAGCTCAGTCCAGGTTAATGTGGAGTCTGAGGACAGTGCCCAGGGCAGAGCATCCCCAGGCCATGTGGCTAGCAGGGACGGGGCTGTCCACCCCACATCAGTGCTCCTGGCAGAGCTGCGGGATTAGCTGTGCAAAGCCAGGCCATCCTCACCTTGCTCTGCACTGTAGCCCTTCTGGGAGGAAGATTGTTTATTGAAGAATCAGATCCCCCATGAACTACTGCTCCACATCGTCCTCCGGCCTCCAGGAAGCACTGAGCTCAGTGTGGGGCCCTGGGTGGAAGACAGAATGCAGAGAGGGTAGGACCCTGCCCTGAAGGCTCCTCTGGAAATAATTTTCCTTCATTATTAAAATATTGAAAATTTTGAAGCACTTAAGTGATTGAACCCGGTTTAGGGCCAAGGATGAAAATGTTCTCTTTAGATATTTTTCTGTTGTGATTTTGGCTGACCTTATTTCAACACTGCAGAATCAGATTTTCTCAGTTGTTCCATTACTTCAAACTACTTGTTAAACAATGTCTTAAGAGGAAGGCAAAAAAAAAAAAAAAAATTCAACTGATTAATAAAGTGCTCATGAAAGGGGTGAGACAAGGGAGCTGTTGGGCCCCAGGCAGAGACGCTGAAAGGCAGGCTTGGCCTGACCTCAGAGACCTGCCTGACCCTGGCCACTTTTGCATGACTTCTCTGTCTCCACAGAGTCGAGAGCTGGTTAGTGCCAAGTGTGATGTGGACACTCTCCTGCTGGATGGAGACAGAAACTCATTTCCCATCTGTCAAACAGCCTGACACAGACTTGGTAATGATTTTCTGTCAGGCGAGGCCTGGCTGGGTTTGAACCCATGACCCAGAGGTAAAAGGGCCTGATGTAGGGCACCCCTTACACTAACCGGCTGCCTGTGCCTCGTTACTCCTGCCCCGTCGCTCTCACATCTCTCCATGCTTTCTCCTTGGTCAGCAGAAGTTTGGTTAGAGCCTAGTTTAGCCTCGTGGCGGGGTGATTGAGACTTGTCCCTGGGCAAGCAGGGGGACGCTCTTTGCAACTTGGGGACTGGCAAATGGAAGGATGGGGCGGGACAGAGAGGTGGGGTCTGTTTGATTAACCTGGGGCCAAGTCATGCATTCCTCCAAAGCTGGGTGACCCACCCTCCTCAGGACCGAACCCCTCACGCAGGAGCCACAAGGAAGGGGTCTGAAGGGGTATTGGGGTCTGGATTCTCTGAGTCTCAGCTCTTCTGGGGTTGGAATTGTTGTCATGATTTGTACTGATTGTTTCCATGAAAAAAAAAATCCTTTCAGGAGCACCTATAATCAATAGATTGATTAATACTCTTATTCACTGAATGGTAATTGTGCATTACATGCTACTCTCCAAGAATCGTGTTTCATAGTCTGAAAACAACTGTCTTCCAGAATCAGAAAAGCAATGCGAAGGCCTCAAGGGTAAGTTGGGAGAGAAAGGTTCTTTCAGGGTTGTAGACAAAAACAAGGTCTCCACTGACAAAGTTCATCATGCAGAGGGGGACAAAGACGACCGATACAACCTGAGAAGTGACATAATGGCATGCGAGGACAATCGAAAAGCAGACAATTGAAAACCAAGGACTACGTCTGTCAGCAGTGGGGGTGTGGCAGGAGAGACTGGGAGTTAGTGTAGTGCCCACGGGCAGCACAGCTGTTGGCCACACGAGAGATCCAGGTGGAACCCAGGCTTTGCTGCTTCTAAGCTATGGGACTCAGAACTTGATCTCATGGGACCTCCACTTTCTAATCTATAAAATGGGAATAATTACACCCATGTCAAAAACTGTTGTAAGAATAATTCACACAAAGCATTCAGGAGAGCGCTCCGTACCTGGTAGGTGACTGATTAATGTCACCTAAAGGTTTCAGGGGTTGCAGAGAAGTGTGACTGCAGGAGGAAAGAACAGCCAGGAAAGGTATTTTAAGACAGTGGCAGTGGGATGCAGAGGAGGGTAGAGATGAAAGGTTTTGCAAATGGAATCAGTAGACTCTGGTGACTAACTGGGTATGAAAAGTGAGATGTGAAGGTTGAGGAGGAGTACAGCCAGGTGGTTGCCATGCCTACAGAGGAAGCTGGAGGGGAGGAGGGAGCGGAGGGAAAGAAAGAGGTTACTGAGTTCTCATTCAGGGCATCTGGGGTTAGAGGTGGGAGTGTCCACATCCAACTGGAAAGAGGAGCTCAGGGAAACAGACTCGGGAGGAGGTCTTGCTGGTTTACAGAAGGCACCAGACACAATGCAAGCAGCCCACAGTTCCCACTGCCAGAGCACTTGGGGTGGGAAAAAAAGATCTGAGACCAGAATTCCTAGAAATGCTAACATTAAAGGGGTGCGTGGAAAGGGGGGACCGTGAAGGGCACCAACAGCCACTCCTGGTGGCAGCTGACGGCGGAAGGAGTGGACACAGAGTCAGGAGCAGCCCTCTGGGAGGGCTGTGACCACAGAGCAACTGTTCTGGGAGCGGCCAACAGTTGGGACTTGTCTCTTAGAGGTGCTAGACAACTGACTCAGCCAGGGCCACTCTGTCGGCCAGCTGCGTTACCGGATGGTTCTCAGACTCAGGGCTTCGGAGGAGTTGGGCAGCATTTCTGTGTGGAGTTCTTTGGAGTAAATAGCAAAAGGCAAGCCCCAGGCAGCAGCGAGGGGCCTGGAGGGTCTTTCCATATGCATTTGACCCTTGGTGCTCTGTTGGAAGCCAGAGATTGCTGCGGCCGTCTTAAAATTCAGAATCCACTGTCTTCGTTAACTGATGGAGTAGACACTCATGCCCTGGTCACTTCCTGACTGATTAGGAACGATTAATGGACTCAGTGATAGAGTTTTTGCATAGATGAGAAGCCATGCGGAATAGCGCCTGACACCTGCCAACCCTCCTCTGACTCCACACAGCCAATACGGTCTGCCCAGGTCCCGCTGCTGCCGAACAATGGCAGCCGCCCCGTGTTTGGGTTCTCACCAAGCTACCAAGGTGGCAACAAAGTGTTCACAGGGACTATCCCATTTGACTTTGATAACAACCCTGTGATGTTACACAATTCTCACTTTAGCTTTATGAGCAGTGAACTGTACATGTGGCCTTTTGCTCCCTTCTCCATACGCACAGGCCTTCTTAGGTCATGGGCACAGTGGCTGCTGAAGGGCGCGGCACTGTCAGAATGCACCGGAGACAGTAGCAGCAGCAGATACCGCGCTGGAAGACACGGTAAATGTTTATTGGTGGAAAAAAGAGAGAATAAGTTCTAGCCACATAAGCAAAAATCGTCCAGGAGGCCATACTGACAAACGCTGTCTGTGCCCACACAGAACAAGCACCCAGGACTCGCGGCAGTGAGCACAGGTCCCGTGGCTACAAGGATTTCAGGCTTGGAATAGGCCAGAATCTACTTCCTCAGCATGTCTTTCCCTGCCATGAACTCTGAGACTTGACCCGTACGTCAGAAACCCTAGGACCTTTTCTCCAATTGTGTGGAATTTCTGGGTTGTGGGGCTTTTGACCCACTCTACGTTAAGAGAGAACTTCCTTTTTCAAAACTTTGATTGCAGAGCTCTAGAAGAGTCAGAATCATTGCTAGGTTTCAGAATGTCAGAAAATACGATGGTCCAAGGACCATGTGGTTTTCAGGCTGTAATGGTATACTCAGTGGTTTGATGTGCGGGCTCTTGAAGTCAGGAAAATCTGAGTTTGGATCCCAGCTCTACCACTCTGAGAGTTGTGAGGCTTGACTGGACTCACTCCTTATTTTTTGGCCTTTGTTTCCTTACTGTACAGTGCAGATAACTGCACATATCCTCCTGTGGGTTCCTGAAATAATTTCGGAGTACAACATTTAGTATCTCAGGCCTGTAGCAGAGGTGTGCTGGGCTTGGCTGTAGTGCTTCTTCAGAGCGGATCACACACATCTCTTTCTAACCCTGCCTTCGGTAGCAGCATGTTGGTAGTTTGGAATCAGCCAGGGTGGGACTATTTACACTACCACAATTGGCAACAGCTGCAAATCAGAGCACTGAATACTTTTAACTATTGTTACAGTGCCCCCATCCATCTGAACACATATTAATTTATATTTAGATATAATGGTTTGAAAATGAATTCCATGTTCTGAGGGAAATATTGTCCCCTCATGATTTCCAGAAGCTTTCATTTTTCTGGTCATTTCATGCAGTTTTCCTGCCTGTGACTTGGCATATTTATTATGGGATATTCTACTTGTTCTCCCCATATCACTTTTTACTTTATTTTCTCCCAAATTAACACAAAGCTCTGATATAAAGCAAATTTTTTTTTAATAAAGGTCTTTTTTTTTTTTGTGGGGGAAGGACAGGTGTTTTAGAACTGCAAAAATTAAACATAACTTAAAAACTGCTGCTGCTAATACCCACCACCCCCGCCATTGACAGATCCCAGTGCTTTCCTAAATACTCTGCACTTATAACTATTTCGTTACTGTCTCCAGACGGCCCTGGCCATTCTGTCACTGGACATTTCTCCCCTCAGCCTCTACCTTTCTTCCTTCTTTTTTCTGCTCTTTCCATTCTTGGACCTCTCAGCACTCCTCCACGGAGGGGCATGTCTACTTCAACCCCAAATTCCATTCACCTCAACTTATAGAACAATCTGGTTCTCTGGTCTTGCCGTCATCCGCATAGGTTGTGCTTAGACACTTGAATCTTTTTCAACTGAAAAATATACAACAAAAAAGTTGTACTGGCCCAGATGCAACTTAGGCCATTCCTTCAAGAAGCAGCAGAGAAGGTATCTGTTTGTGCTACTTGCTTATTATGCAGGTTCCTACAAAAGTTTTGAGATAGACTATGCTATGGGCCATTACTTTGCTTCCAAGAAACACAGTCGACAGCATCCTTTCTGATTCACCTGGGCAGCCTGTGCAAGTTTTAACTGGGCCATTGTATCAGTGTTGCTGGGAGGGCTGCATTTGTTTCCATGCACGTGAATTTTAGGTTTCTTGATTTTCATGCATCTCAAAATGACCCCTCCACAGTGTGATTGAAGTAAAATTTAAAATTCAACACTTCCTCTTTATTCCTTGAAGTAACCACTATTAAGTATGGTCTAGTAGTGGTTAAAATGCTCCTACTTAATAATTTTGTGCCTGTGGGCAAGCTACTTAGTCTGTGACTCAGTTTTTTCATCTTTAAAATGGGGATAATATCGCCCACTTTGTAGGATTGTGCAGAGGGCTAAGTGAGGCAATGTACAGTGCTTGGAATAGTGCCAGGCATAAAGAAAGAGCTCAGTAAATGTTATAATTATCCTTCCAAACATTTTTTTGTCTTCACACTTATGTAACATATATTTTATTTAATGAAAATATGGAATCTGTAAAAGTCGGATTAAAACATGCATATTTTTTCCCTGAAGTTTACTTTTTTCTCCTACTGAGTGATACACTGTCCTTCCCAGGTAACTTACCCTCATTCCTTTTAATGTCTCAAAATGTTCTATAATGAGAAGGTCCCACTGATTATTTAAACATTCCCTTGACTTGGGGAATTTGGGTAAGGTTTTTTAGCTTTACCAAAGCTCTGAAAACATTTCTGTCAATAGATCCTTATGTGCCTGTAGACTCCTAGAAATGAAAGAGTTGGGTTGAAGAGCAACTGTATTTAAGCTTTTGATAGTGCTGTGAAACAGCTCTCCACACAGCCCATCTCACATGTGCTGCTCCACAGGGCACGCGGGCCCTCTCCCCATATCCAGGCCAGTGTCTGGACGTTATCAAACTTTAAATTTTCTGTCAGTCTTATTCAATGGGCTAAAAAGCAGTATCTCAGTTAAAAAGAATAAAGTCTCATAAAATTTTTACATCAGAATTTCTATGAAGAAATGTCTATTTCCCTGATGGAATATTCATGGTAAACTTGAGTATTTTACATTGGTCTATTATCCATTTTATTTCATCTTCTATAGGTCATGCATTTATATCCCCTGCCTGATTCTTTAGTTATCTAGAAGAGTCAGCATGCTCCTTCCTTTCCTCCCTGGCATCTGGCTGCAGCTTGCCCAGAACATATCTGGATCCTCATATTGCCTCATTCCAGTGCCTGATCCAGGAGTGCAGCCTAGTCCAAATAAGAGGAAAGTGACGTCCTGACGCTTCTGTTGGTTATGTTGCTATTTAAGGAAAGGTGGCTTTTCAAAGCTTCCTACAGCTGTTGCCAGTAGGCTCTAGGGCACATTTGTTGAGTTAGAGAATGACAAAGAGAGAACTAAATTTCTATGAATTTGGGGGTTTGGAGAGAAAGGAAGAAAAGAAAGGGAAGAGGAAGATTTAATAACTGGGCAGGTGGATGGAGCCTCTAAAGAAGGGTGGCCAGGTTTCCAGGAGGAAAGGATTTCTAAGATAAAAAGACTGCAAAGCTGAAACCACAGAGGTATGAAATCCTACACAAGTAACTCGCTCATCAAAGAGTAATCCCAGGTGGCAAAGTAGTTGGAGATGGGTAGGTATGGGATGTAGCCGTGCAATTTTAACTCTGTACATCCCCAAACACTCAGTATGTCCAGACTTTTGTAGAACTCAGCTAACTGGAGCTGCATTCCATGTCTGGGCTGGTGGACTGGAACAGCCACGGATTTGGAGCTGCTGGAGTGCCCAGTGTGGGGTGGTGCTCTGGGAAAGCCCACTTGGGATCACCTGGGTGACCATCTTATGACTCAGGATCGCCCTGAGAGTTCAGTGTCCTTGTCTGCACTTGAGTTGACAGGTACACTGACCCCGACTGATCATTACAGTGACAGCATTTAATGTTTAATACCGAGTTGCTTATAATTGAGTGTGAAGTTCTCCTGGGTTCATGAGAATTTTGTTTTCCCTTTTAAATGGGGTTTGCACATTACTCACACTTGAGAAAAACTGTCCTATAAAGATTTGTTAAAGAGAATAAAGTCTCATAAAATCTTTTGCATATTGTATCCATGATGATGATCATTTTATCTAGTTTTCAAAGTACATCAGAATTTCTTTTTTTTACATCAGAATTTCTATGAAGAAATCTTTTATTTTTCATGTCTATAAAGTATTCACTAATTCAAATTGACCTAACCTGATTTCGCCTGAATTATCTATTGTTCTGTCAAAGCAAGATGAAAGTTGTTTGCATATCACATCTGCAGTCTGGCCCTGGAGAGTTAATATTTACACAGCTATGAAGTACAGTAATACATTTCTACGAGTAGCAAAGGCAGTTGCTTCATAGTTTTATTCAGGATAGAAATAGCAGCGAAAAAGTCAGTTTTCCTCGTATGTTAGGCATGATCTAACGTAGGGAAGAGCTCTCAAAATTTTGAAGGTTCATGTTCTATTAAGATCACAAGTTGGACAGTCAATACACATTTTTTTTTTTTGCTACTACCCCGAGCCAGGCATCACGCAAGGGATGGTGGAAGACAGAGATGAGCACCATGCTGGAGGAGACAGAATTATAAAGCCAAGCTACGCAAAGGCTGCAGAAGCCCGCAGGGAGAAGTTGTCAGGCTGGGATAAGTTGTCAGATGGAGCAAGTTTAGCACTGGCTGGGAAACCAGGAAAGCCTCACGGAGGAGGCGACCTTTCCATCCGGTTTCCAGGGGGGAGATTTCTAAGGCAAGACGAGAGCAAAGGCAAGAACACGAAGGTCTGAAATTCCACACAAGATAACTTGCTCTTCCAAAAAACACTGGATTTGGCGAAGGCTTCTAAGGCTTCATCTGCACAGTTCCTCAAAACATGACCAGGTTAGCTAAATTTCAGATCACCTCAGTTTCAGATCAGCTACATTTTGTGCTTCTGTTGTATTGTGTTTCTCTTTTGATCTTCGAATCGGATGCAGAGAAAATACATATCTACTAAAAAGCAATGGATTTTAGCACCATGGGCTGGTGGAGGCTCCGATATGAATACCTGGGGAGACTATGAAATTTCCATGTTTAACCACAAATGATGTAACGGTGCTGAAAGGAATTAAGAGAAATTGAAAGGTGCTCGGAAGGCATTCCTGTGAAATCAGGTTAAAAATAAGCCACAGCTTTGCTTATGATTTCTGAAACCTCTTTAATTATAGAATTATTTTCATCTTCCATTCATCATAAATAATCCTCTTCGTTACTTAACCAATCTTTTTGAAAAAATTTGGTATTTAGCATAAGCAAACAATGAACATTAGCCAGAGGTGTGTTAGTTTTAAACAGAGTAGGGAAGAATTAAAAAAAAAATTAGAAAAAAATTAAAATCTAGAAAAAAACACATGAAGAGAGCCACATTATTGTCCATTAAAAAATCCAATGTCATAACAACAATTAAAAAACAAATCCAGGTGGGAAACGGAGTAAACAAACATACATACGAGCTAATGTATTTCTTTCATAAATACATTTAGGTAAAACAAACACATAAAACAGTTTAACAGTGTATAAACGTAACAAAATATTATAAGCTCTGAATAATTAAATCCCAATAAGCATGAATTAAAAATAAATTTTCATTTTATTTTTTGTTCTTTATGAAAAAATATGCCACAGCATTTGTGTAAAAAAAAGAAATAGGAATAAATGTATCATCACTAAAGCCACCAAAGTTCACTATGTAAAGATTATTTGAAAACAAAACATTTTTTAAAGCAAAAGAGAAAATGTTATCGTAGCATTTTCAGTTGAACCTTATCCCATAATCACACCTACTACAGGTGTCAGACAACAGAGGTAGATAAGTTGGGAGAGAATCAGGATTGTAATGCTTCGGAGAAAGATTTTTGTGATAGCTCCGAGAGACAGGTGACTGACAGACAGCCATTTACTCTAAAATCCAAAGAGGCTTGTAGAAACAAAACACGAATGCTTCTGTGTTCCCTAATCAAGCATCAAGACCATCAAGCAAAATCACTGCAGTTTTACCTAAAAGTGAACTTCTTGATAACTGTATAGACGACAGCTGTTCACCATCAAGTTTGTGGGGTCTGGTACTAGCTTGAACATTGACGCTGAGAATAACTCTTATGAAATCTCTGAGCTCCAGTGACATTAACAGAAGATGAGACCCGATAGTAACAGTAATACAAACTTACCATGATTAACATGGTAGGTTCCTAAGGAATGATTTTTGTTGTTGTTGTGATCCTAACAACAACGTGGCAAAAACAGCTGCTGAGGGCACTGTGTGGACTCAGTGAGACTCAGGGTGACAATATTGTCTGGTAAATTTAGAGAGGACACGTAGTGAGGCTATGTCAGGATGGTGTGCAGGAAACACAGAAAATGTGTTCTCTTAGTTCTATATATTGCTTTATTTTCTATTTGGGTCCAGTTAAAGTTCTTGCAGCTGCAGTAAAAGCAAATTAGGATACTCCTTTGAAAGCTGACGGCCAATGGGGACCTGATTTTACTTGATATTTTGGTTAACAAATGGTTTCACAGTTTCTTTCCATCTGGCTAGACAGAATGTGTGTATGTAACATTTGTTTGCATCTATGACCTTTATATTTTCATTTATTCGGAAGAGCAACACGATTTAACTTTTTAAAAAATGTTGCAAACATTTGTCAGACCTTGCCAAGGAAATTCTCATTAATAAATTGTCTCAAACGCCTTTGAGTGTGCTTAATTCAAGGATGTAACAGGCTGCTTCTGGCTAAAAGGGGGCAATTTGGAAAGTGCTCAGCACATGTGTGTAACAGGAAAAAAAAAATCTGGTCTCAGTTGTGGAATGTGAATATAATCCATCATTAACTGTTGCTGCCTTCAAACTGACTGTAACATCTTTGTGTCTCATATTTGGCTGTTACAAGTAGGCCGGGGTGCTGGGAAACAGGTGAGAAAAAAATTATAGAAGAAAGAAGAAAATAATACTAAGATATAATTTAAAGACCCTGAAAACCAAGTTATATAATTTAACTCAAAAACTTCCTGTAATTGACTCATAACTCAAAACATCAGGCCCTTTCTTTGAAGCAGCTTATAATACATTTAAGCTACATAACATCACAATCTCTTATAATGGGAATGTGCAATTTGTTTGGAAACTACATGAAGGAATGCCTTAAAAATGATGTCAAGGAATGCGGGGAACTTATGCTTTTCAGCTTCTGCTCCATCCATGACCCCTGCTTGATAAGGAAGAGGCACAGTTGTAGAAAAAAAAGAGTCACACGGTAAATCAAAGTATGCACGAATAAGACTTTGGAAATTTTCGCTGTCATCGGAAGGGCAGTTTCCTGATGGTGTGACCTCATTTCAAACGTTACAGTAACTATTATAAAGTTGCGTTGCACAAAAGGTGGTGCAGAGAAAGCACGTTTGCTTTTTGTCACTTACTCGGTTTCCTATGTTAGGAGAGAAAAATAATTAATTGCAAAATATTGTACCACCCCTGGCAGCAACTAAAGTATGTTTTGGAAATAACGCTCTTGTCAAATACGTTTTAAGGCACTTAAACAGATACATCATATTTTTGTGTAAAAAAATAAAATATTCATTGAAGCAACATTCACAAGGACGAGTCTTCAGCATCACTTGTATGTACACTCCTGTACATATATACACTGCTACAGAAAGCGCGCCTCCTTTGTTATACTGTTGGCCTTGTCAACTTCACTCCCTACGAGAAAGGAAAACACGTTCAGAGTTGGACAGCAGCTGTGAGCAAAGTAAAAGGATCGGTTAACGCCAGATAATTCATGCTACTAGCGGGAATGGCATAATATATATATAATGGCGGGTTATATAATGCCCACCTCAATGGCATTATATAACCAATAATCCAAACCTCTGTACACATACAAATTTACCTGCCCACCTTGGTGGCCAGCACATCCTTTCATTTGCCCATGGACTGGCCTGGCTACTCAAACAGATCCCCTCTACACTAGAAGACAGCCGTGGGTCTTAATCAGCATTTTTGCAAAGTAGAGGAGGTCCGCAGGGCTACGTTGAGGACAGACTCTTTGTATTTACTTTAGTGGCCAAAATCAATGGATAAATTCTGGATTTTTCTGGGTTATTCTAAATTAGTCAGTGATTATTCTAAATTAGCCAGGGGCAGCATAGTTTGGAGTGGTTTCTTTGCAAACGAAAAATGAACAATATTGTTCAATTTAGTCTCCCTTTTAGAAATGCATCTGTTACTCTGTAGAACAAATCCCAGCCCCTTTAAAACATTTAGAAGAAAGATTTACTCTGGTAAATCTGTTCCCTATGACTGCTTATGATTGATAAGAGTACTGGGATTTTCAAATAATTTTCTTCATTCTCTGTCAAAAATTATATATACAAATTCTGATAATGCACATACATATTAGTGAACATAAGCATAAATATGGAAAAAAAGGGGATAAAAAGTAAAAGGAAGAAAAACGCACTAAACTGCTCCTAGGAGGCTCAGAAACTATGTAATAAAATGTAGCATTTTGTTAAGTAACTGAATTAGTGAACAAGCTGGATGGGCTACGCTTCCCAGGTAGGGTCCTGGGGGCCTAGAGCCAGCCTTCTCAAAGTGACTGTATATTACTATCTGGAGCGTCACTGTGGCATTGGGGAAAGATTTAAGGGGCCAAATAGATGAGGATTCAAGTCCAAACTCCAGCACATGACCTTGGGCTAGTCCCTGAGGTCTCTGAGCCTATTCCCCAACCTGGAAAATGGGGACAGCAAAGCCTGCGATGAACATCATCGTAGGCAATGCTAAACAACAAGGGCAATAACCATAATCAGAACCTCCAGCTTTTATCAATACTTGGCAAGTCATTCTCTACCACCCTAAGCTCAGACCTTATCATTAGTCTCACAGTGGCCAACACTGAGATACAGAGAAGTCACGTATGCCAGGGTCACAGGTGAGGAAGTGGCAGAGCCAGCAGCCTGACCCACCCTCTGCATCAGTTAAAGGGTGGAAGGTGCTCTGCACACAGAGCTCAACAGGGGGTGCTGTGGCCCTTCCCGTTCAGGATATTAAGTTCATGACACAGGGCGCTTTGTCACTGGATGTCTCTTCTTCCCACACATTCCCTAATAACAGCTGCTGCCTCGTGCACAGACATAAAAAAGGCCCACGGGTCTAACCCACTGGGAGAAGCCAGCTCTCGGTGAGGGCTACCATCTTATAAGCAGTGTCTAAATTTCTCAGCAATCACTCAGCTGACTTTATTTTGGTTGATAATTTAGGAAATCAAATTCACAAAACATCTAATGGGGAACAAGATTGTAAGTTTGGTGAAATTAACATTGTGTGGGCTCTTCTGCCACTTAAATGTTATTTTTTTAATGACCACACACATTTTTGCCGTATAAAGAGGTGATTTTGTGTCTGGAAAATTAAAAAGAAATTAGGTATTCTAGATAATGCCAGGTTCTATCATAGTTAGAAAGGTATTTGAAGTCAGGACATAGATGGGCGACTGGGTGGGGCAGAGATGATATGCACCAGAGTGGAGGGTGTACTTATTCTGAGTATATATGCTGAACCTTTACCCTGATACAATAAGCCCTTCAATATGAGTCAAAAAGAGCTTCTTACAACTGCATTTAAAATACAACTTTCATTTATAATAATTTAAAATGGTTAATCCTCAATGCTTCTGTTCAAATTGAAATGGATCAATGCACTGTTATTATTGTTTTTAGGTAAGAACATTTACCATTTTACCAACAAGGAAACTGAACCGTCTAGTGGTCAGGAAACCCTCCCCAGTGGTGGACTCCAAACTGAGAATGAGGACTTGCTAGCAAAAGCTAAAGTGTAGGAACAATTCACATTCCAGAATAGCATTTCAATCTAATTTGGATATAAAAAAAGATCTTTTGGGAGTCTTACCTTCTGCCTTGACACCATCCAAGACTTTATTGTTGGCACCAAAACACTTCCCAGCAGGATTTGAGCTGGGTGGTAGATGAGCAAGGGCACGGATATTAAAGAGAGATGCTCATGGCCTGCGAACACTATCTTCAGCATCGGAATTCCTGACGAACAAAGACAGAAAACTCAGATGCAAATTCAGTCTGTGGTCAAATTAAAGACATACTCCATTAAAAGCAGAACTTCTTTCCCCATGAGTATTCACGGAACTGAAGTAGGATGATCTCAACAAATCTTTCTGTCTTCCTTTACCATATAGAGCTCGAAGCTCTAACTAGAACAGACTAAAGGGAAACGGTGGTCAGTATTCAAGGGCACCAACAACTCTCACCGCAGATTAGCAGCCTGTCTAACAAGGACAGAAGAAGAGATTGCATGTGACAGATTTGCCTTAAGAAGGATGAAAAAATATTGGTAAGGGAGAGCTTAAAAATAGATCTACTCTTGCTTAGTTGAGAAACAGCCTGTCGGTCTTTAGGGAGACCTGCCTGGCACTAGTTCAAAGCCTCAAAGCTTACTTCTGAGAGCTGAATGGATATGGTCAGATAACGTGTGGTATATGCTGTTCCGAGTAGGAGGGTACTCCAAGGAGCTCAGAGTGCTTTACAATCATCAAGCAAGGCTCATGCAATTTTGTGTACAGCAGATGAATTGCAAAATTAGGTCTAAATGTTTAACCCCCACCGTCAACGTCTTAATGGAACTCAAATATATGAACAGTACTTTGTGATTCTACCGTCTACAACATCAAGGGCAGGGTGTGCATCTTTTGTAAGTGGCTGCCTATACAGCATACCTTTTGAGCGTCTATAACTAACACAATTCAGATAGTAGCAGTTTAACTATTATTACCGATTGTTTTAATACAGCCATGGTCTTCGGAATTGCTACGTACATATATCAGCTTTCTCAACTGAATAGCTTTAATAGCTTAGCTCTCTTCTTGTTTCTCTGAGAATGGCCTCTGTAAAGGACCTGGGCTCCTAAACCAGCACAATGATGGCACATAAATAACTTTTTATTATAACGCAACAAGGAAGGCTTGGCTTTTTCAATTATTTTTACCTTCTAATAAATTTTAAACCTTTATGCAAAAATGTATTTCATGGCTGATTTCTTTTTCACAGGCTCACATATCATTGCCATAAACTGTAAACACTTAACCCTTCCCAAACATAAAGTCTCTCTTAAAGCTTCCAAAGTACTTGTGTAGATTTTTGCAGTTTCTGTTTTCACAATAATAGAAATGAAAAAAGAGCTTTTTTTTTTTTTTAAAAAAAAATAAGCTTTAAAAATGTTTATTGTTGAAAAGCAGCATCTGATATTATAGTGTTGGAAAGTTCCTGCGATGAGAACATTTTAAGATCTGCACATAATTCCTTCTATTCCTAGAAAGGTTATTCATTCCTTGGCCCAAAAGGATGGTGCTAAGAAACTGGGGTATAGTAAAAGTAAGACTAAAGGGAGTAAGTGATAGAAGTATGAAAATTTTTTGTCTCTAACAGTGACCAAAACAGGACTTTCTGACCCCAAATTTGAAGACGATGGCTGCTGAGCTACATCACCTGGGTTGTACTTTCTGGGCTAAGAATCTGAGCTCTGTGTCATTCTTTAGCAAACTCACATGGGCTCAGAAGGAAGCTAAAGCCATAGAGACAGTCCCCGGTGTCACATATGGAAACAAAAAAAAAGAGCAAAATAAGCAAGATATCTACACGTAAGCAACATCAGACAAATTTACTTAAATGTGACAAAGTCTTACACAAAGAGCCACAGCAACGACGCCAGTGGTGGCAATGACTGGCATCAGCACCTGTGTGTCACGTCCTGTTGAATGTTTTCCCCTGGTCAGTGAACTACACCCAACAATAACCCCATGAGGTGGATGAAACCATTATTTTTACCATTCTACCAACGAGGAAGCCATCTAGTGGTCAGGAGACTCCCCAGTGGTGGACTCCAAACTGCAACTCAGGACACATGAATTTCCAGTTTTCTGTTTCAAGTAGGGTCAGTTCAAGATACCAGGGGTACTGTAGGTGCAGTGGAGAGGAGGGCCTGGCACACAGAAGGCTCTCTAGCCCAGCTGTCCCTTTGGAACTCATTCCCCTTGAAGCACTTCTGGGGCAGAGACCTCATCGGCCTTCCCCACTGCCCACACCAGGATGTCCCTGTGATTTCACAGGCGTGAAAAGCTAAGTAACTACTAGGTCTATCCCAGTAGAAGCAAAGGAGCTGTGGATCTGATGACATAGCCAGTCTTTACTCTGAAAAGCTTCTGGGGTACAAGTGGCCTCTAATTTCAGGTGGTAGGAAGCTTTCTTCTGGCCCTTGCGGGTTCTTCAGCTCTCATCTTCAGACACCCCTGCCCATACACTGCCCTCTCCAGGGCCATGGGTCTCTGCAAAGACTGGCCCTCTGAGTCTGCTGCTAGCCCAAGGTTCTGCCACAGGGGCAGTACAGGAAAGCTGGAGAAGGAGGAGGAATTTCCTTCCAGGGTTTTGGGCTTCCTGCTGGCAATAGCTCCTTAGCCAGACCAGGGTAACTGGCTCCAGCCCATAACTCACTGAGCCCCTCAGAACCACAGCATCAGCCCTTTTCTCACTTTGCCTTTTTTTGCCTCACTTGAAAAAGAGAAGGGATTCACAATGGCTTGAAGCTGCTGTGGATGTTGGTCAAGTTAAGTAGGAATTTCTCCCTACCACTTCATGTTCCTGCAGTACCTTCTAGCTGGTCATTAGGGTCAGGACTTGAGATCCCTTCATGTGTCCTCTGTGTGTCACTTTCACACAGTGGGTGCACATGGCAATCACGCAATGGGGGACACACAGTGGGTACACAGGGCAACCACACAACAGGGACACAGAGTGGGAGCACATGGCAATCACACAGCAGGGACACAGAGTGGGTGCACATGGCAATCACACAGTAGGGGACACAGAGTGGGTGCACCCAGCAATCACATAGCAGGAACACACAGTGGGTACATGCCAGAGACTCAAATCATGTGTTATTCGTTTTGGGAACCTTTATTTTCCCGTATTACCTTACTTCTCAATCATTCAATTACCTACTTTCCCTTTCAGTTATCAGATTTTCTTCATAATCCCACGTTTCTCACAGCCTTTCTTATTCCTGCTCTCCAAAGGTGTTTTTTTTACAGTTTTTGGCCGCAGCTGGGTTTGAACCCACCACCTCCGGCATATGGGGCCGGCGCCCTATCCCTTTGAGCCACAGGCGCCGCCCTATTCCTGCTCTTTCCGTCTCTTTCTCACCTCGCTTCCCTGCAATCCCAACAGAGCTTCCACTGGTGCATTTTCATTTTCTCCACGGTCAGAGTAGACACGGAAGCTAGGGTAAGCAGAATGAGAGTTAACTCCTCCATGCTACAGTGGTAATCATTTAGAAGAAGGGAGTTTACCCCTCCGCTCTAGGGCATCTTTGCCATGTTTCCAGCACAATCCGGATAATAGGTCGAAAGAGAGAGGACAGAGACACCTTTAGAAGCTACTGCATTCATTACACTGTGATTCTGTCCCCTGGCCATGAATTTGGCAAACTTTGCTCTTCAAGTCAAGTCAGGGACAATCGGCTGTACGTCTTATTCCAGAAGCTGACAGAACGCACCACCCTTCTTCTCTTCACTCCTCAATAATTCACTTCCTCACTCACTCATTGGTTCAGCTAGCACTCCGGTAACTGATCAACCACTCTGCCATAGGCGAGGCATGCCGGAAGCAGTGTGTGAGGTGACGCTGTCTTTCTGTAACTTGCTGGGCATGTGGGTGGCCGCTTACACCCCCATCTTCACCCCCATCCTCCAGGGCTCCGTCAGCTCTCAGTTGCACTTCCCACGGGGTCTCCAAACAGTCTCTCTGCCTTTAGGCTTGTCCAAGCCATTTTCCACTCTTTGACAGGAGTGGACATTTTAAAGTGCAAATCGGACTGTGTCAAATAATGCAGAAGTTTATCACCTGGGACAGACTCCTGAGTGTGTCATACAAGGACTTCATGACTCAGGCCCCCAGCTTTTGCTCGTCCTCCCTCTAAATCTCATCACTCCTATGCCCTTTGACCTCCGTGCTGAGGCCACCTTGTGGCTCCTCCCACCTACTGAGTCTTGCCTCGAGGCCTTTGCAGCCCACCTCCTTCTGCACCCACCTCCCACTTCCTGACCTGCTCAGCGCCCGGGTATCCTTTGGCTGTCAGCTCCTCTGAGAAGCTGTCCTCTGCGTCCCATGGCTGTCCTTTAGATCCTCTGCTGGGGTATTGCAGCCCGGCCCGCTCCTCGTGGTGGGTTTCCTCACCCAGCTGGAAGCTCCGTAGGGTCAGTGACTATTTCTTCTTCATCTCTGAGCATAGGGTAGGTGCTCAAAAGGAGTATGCTGAATGAATGAATTTGTATTTTTCCAAATTCCATCATAAAGTTACTGTGCAGACTATCACTCCATTTTCATTCCATTTGTTAATTAGAAAAAAAAATAGTAATAATTTAAAAACCCAAACAAACTTACTAGAAAGGGTTTTCTTTTTAAAGTAAGATTTAAATATAGGCCTCTTTTCATCTTGCTATCACTGCAGTAATATAAATGAAGCAAATTAATTTTAATGCTCCCAGGTACTGATTCTGTGTCACCATGGTTGACAGGATTCAACTAGACTTTATGAGATGGCATTTGACTTTATGGAAGGGAACACTCTGCACGCATTTACAATTTTACAGGGACTTTAAGCTGTCATGCTGAAAAATGTTTATAAAACATTAATCAAAAAATGCCTCTTTAATACAATGCATTGTCTGAAAGATGTTAGAAGGCACATATTGTAAATGGATTCTTTTTCTGACTAAAGTAATTTCCACCAAAAGCATTTCCCCACTGCTCTGCCAGTACACTGGGTGGAGAGATGAAGAGCACTTCCCCAGCACATTACTACCTGATCCAAACACTTGGGAAATCACTAATGTACAGCATGCCATATTTCCATGTCACACATGACACATTTGTCTAAAATTATCCAACAGAGTTTGACACTGCGGCATATTCCTTAAGCAGAGCTTTCAACTGACATCTGCCAAGTAGGAACTTCAAGTCAGAGCTTTCTTCTTCTAACAAGCAAGTAAGGGTTTTCTTTTATCCTATACCCAGGATGGAAAGGATAAAACAATATGTACAAGAGCAAGTTTTTCCCCCCCCCATTTTAAATATGTTTATTTTATGTTCTCTGAATTAAAAAATTCCCTTTGTATCGCTGTTCGAGTTTCAATAATTACTACATCTATCAGATGAACAGTTTCTTATTTTTCTTACTTCTTTTTTAAGAAACGGGCATGTTCTTTCTTTGATTAAATACGGGCTTTTATTTAATTTCCACTGAGGGCTGCTCTATTGTTCACGGTATAAAAACTATCTACGTTGGTGTTCAGAGTTTACTTGGTTATAACAGGAGCACCAAGTTCCCACCTTTCATTCATTCATTCATTCAAAAATACTTTTGGGGCTGCTGCTATATGGGAGTTTCTAGGTGATAGGGACACATAGTACAAGAAGAATAAGCCAGACAAGGTCCTTGCACTCGTGGGTGCTGCTTTCTGTAGGTCCTGCCCGGACCCTAGTAGCTTTCCACGGTCTGGGAGCTGAGTGCCAGCCCTCATCCTGGCTGCCCCAACCGTCACTAGCTTCCCCACTTTCTGTAACTCAAGGCTCGGGATCATTTTTGACAAATCCCATTTGTCTCTCTGCTGCTAGATTAAGTGACCAAATTCTGTAGATTCTTTCCTCATTTTCCATTCCCTTTCCCTCGCCGTTTTCACTGCCGTCTTCCTAATTCAGTTCCTCATAAAATCAGGGCAAGATTATACTTACAGCCTCCTGACATCACTCCCTGTCTTCAGACTCTTTCCCTCATCAATCCTACAAACCACAGCCAGATTAATCTTCTCCAAACCCACATTAATTAAAGCCAATGCCCTGCTCAAGAACTGCAATGGCTTTTCAGTGCCCATTCATCACATTCTCGACCTATTTAACTTCGGGAGAAAGAGTCCCTACTACCCCCATTCTGCACGGCACACCACGGCACTCGGAGTGTCCTACAGCACTATCTCGTCTAATCCTTACACGGCCCTGTGAGGGAGGAGGCAGTCTGTCCTTTTCAATATGAGGAAACTGAATTAGGGCAGTTGAGGAACTTGCCTAACGTCACACATCTGGTAGGTGGTACAGGCAGATCTGGACTCCAGTGTATGTACTTCTAGTCACTAATCCATTAAACCCAACTTGGCCTTGCCAAGTGCTATCCGTGGCTCAGGCCTAGCACTTTCTCATCTTTTAGCTGAAAGCCCTACCTGGATCTTACCTTTTCACTCCATGTACCTGAAACTGAGGGGTTCGCCAAGCCTCACTTTTCTATTTTCCTCCGCCTTGAAGGTGGCCTTTCTACCAATGTCTCCATCTTTTGAAGAATGAAGGCTCTCTCCCTAGTCTCAGCATATAATTTAGCACTTGATTATGTTGTCATTATTTTCTGTGTGTAGGTTTTGGTTTCTCCCAAACACAAAGTGTTATTTTTTTTTTCTTTTAATCTCCTGTGATGTTTACACAAAGAAACATTAGGGCCTTTCTTTATTCTCAATATATAAATGATTATTGAAGTAAGAATAGGTGCTAATGTTTCCTACACTGAGAAAGATAAGATTTAGAACAAATCCTACGCATTCTCTTTAAAGTCTAGCGAAGCAACTAAATAGAAGGAGAATGCACTTGTCTACTGCTCTGGGAGAGGGTTCTACTTCACAGGGAAAAAATACGTTCCATATGGCAAGAAGGAAAACAATCGGATGAACCAAGGAACACAAACTCTGAAGTGAGTAGTGGAGTAAGGGAGAAGGTACTGAAAACCACCACTGTGTCTTTTAAAGGCTAATATTTCACTCACTTCCCACTAGCTAAGGGACTGTATACTCCAATCGGCCGGATTACTTCTGCCTTTCAGAGATTCATTCTCCTGAATGCACACGACTTGTTTCCCATTCAAATGCTTTCTCAGAGTTTTCACTGGGTTCTGGAGAGAGCTGCTGACAAATCTGGACTCCAGTTGCTTCTCTCTTCAGTTGTCATGGTGATTTCCCACTTTTGTTTAGTTCCTTCTCAGTTAGAAACATCCATAAGTTTACTACCCAAACGTCCTAATGCTGTTGTTTGAATCCTCTCTCTTCCTCCCCAGTGAATCCCTGCAAAAAGCTCATGTTTGTCTTTGGAATTCATTGGGATAGATGGTCTCTTCAAGCATAATGGAATCCAGGAAGGCAGGTGCTGTTTGAGGAACACGCCACTCCTTTCAGACATCGCTAAAGCCAATCTGTGTCCCCGTCCCCACCACACATGTGCGTAGCACACACAGACTTTCTCTTCAGAGAAGACAGACTAGTGACACAGATTTATCTCAAATTACTAAACAAAGGGGCAACTGATTGTACAGTTTATTTTTTCTTTCTTTCTTTTTTTTTTTTTGCAGTTTTTGGGCGGGGCTGGGTTTGAACCCGCCACCTTCAGCATATGGGTCCAGCGCCCTACTCTTTGAGCCACAGGTGCTGCCCTGATTGTACAGTTTCTAGAGTACAAAATCATCCCACGCTAAGGTACCACAGTGGTTTTAGGATTGGGTTAGAAAAGGCCTTCAGTCAGGATTATTCTGAAGCAAGCTCATTTTTAGTACTAATAGCTGTTGTTCCACACAGGGACGCGTCATAATTATACCCAGGAGCCTAGATAAGGCTGTACAGTGCAGCAGTTAGGGAGCCTGGCTCAGGAGTCAGGGAGTCCCAGGTTTGAATCCCCTGTCCACCATTCACCACCCATGTGATTCTGGTTAGTCAAGTTATTTAACCTCCGTTTTCATATCTATAAAATGTACCACTTTCTAGGTCTTGAGTTTTTTTTTTTTTAAAGAGTAGGTTGAATAATGTACAATGTTTGGTATGTAGTATGTATCCATTATGTGCCAGACACTCCTTAAGTTGCTCTTACTCACTTAATAGGGAGAGAAGATGGACAACACCACCCCAAAACTAAGCAAAGAGCCAACTCCACCCAATACCAAAATCACTGCACAGGACAATGGGGAAGGCTGCACTACTGTAAGAAAAAAGTTGTTAGGCAAAATGGATTCAGTGAGTGGAGTTACTCTAATTTTCCTCTCCTTTATCGTGGGTGTCAAGAAAAAAAGCCACCTACCTCCAGGTTGAAGGGTATGGCTTGCCCGCTAGATGGGTGGGCACTGCCCCCACCCCAGCTGACGGTGTGGTCTTTGGGGCAGGCAGTGTTTAGTCTGCACAGTCCCCAAATCCCATTCTCATTGTAAGCCTGGCTATTCTAGGTCTTCTTCCAAACCCATTCAGGGACCTTTCAAGGGCTGGCAAGTCAACTTTCTGTGTAGTCCCCCCCACCCCCCAAGGGGGATAAGCTATCACAGATCATGTGACCTGCTCTCTTTGCCTCCGATCTAAATGATGAGTCTCTGCTCACATTCTCTGAGCAGTTTTAATATGCAGATTGCACTGCCTTGCCCTTGCCAGTGATTTATATTGCACTTCCTTCCCTGTTCTTTTTGTGTCATTCCATCTTAAACTAGAAACTCCTGCTATTTCATCTTTGGCATGACCCCATCACACTATCACAGCCTCGACTGTTGCTGTACAGAAGATACAGAAGAATTTTTTTTATCCTTTTTATTCAAAGAGTCATCCAAAGTGAGGTACAGCTGAATGATATATGGGAATTAGAGCTCTCTAGAGGTTTCCTCAGTGTCCCAGTGTTGGGTTTACAGATTTAGCATTTTCAAATAGCTGAATACAAAGCCAGCAGTGGCGGCTCTGGGGTCTTTGACAAACTCCCTCTGCTAGGCCTCTGGCAGAAAAACAGGAGCAATCTTGCACCAGGTTTATAGATAATGGACAAATGGAATTTTGATTTTCGACTTCCAAAGCCTTAGAAATGTCATGTGGTTATCTCTGTAGGTAGCACGTGACAGTTGAAATCCACACAGGAGATGTGAGCCGCACATGCTACAAACTGGACCCCAACAGTCTGTTTCCACCGAAACTGCTTTTCCATCAAACTTCAGCATTGCGCCCCTCTCCCATTAAAAAGGTTTGAAGCTCAGATTTCTTTTTCTGGTCTAGTCAGGAGCTATTTAGCTATGCTAAGTAAAACTTTCCTAAAAGTCTTAGCCTTCTTTCAGATTTCAAAACCAGAATTCTAAAGTATTTCTTTATCCAAAGAAAGAATTAGGCCAAGAAGATGAAAATTAACAAACATCAGGTTATAAACTGGATGCCTAAGGCCATCATCGAGAGAAAGAAACAATCCTTCCAGTAATCAAATCTTTAGAGAAAAAGAAAGTGGTATTCGTGTTTTAGTTTTCTAGCAATCACAACTTATCCAGGACTTCAGAAGCCGTATCTGGAGTTTATGGATAATTTTAGTCTCTGTTTGCTGTTGACTGCAGCAAACACATAGTGCTCACTCTGTGCCAGGGACTGCTGGGACAAACATCCACTCATCCACTCCTCACATCCTCATGTGAGTAAAGCAACCACTATTATCCCCATTTTTCAGATTAAGAAACTGAGGCAGCAGATAAATAAAAACTGGCCCAAGGCCACATTCAGCCAGCAACAGAATGTAGCTGGGATGTGGATACAGACAGATTGGCTCCGGAGACTGTGTGCTCCACCGTGCTCTGTGTCTGAAATGCCTGAAAGGGTAATATGTCAGAATACTTAGGAAAGCTAGAAAAGGGATGTTTGATAATATTAAGATAGAATAATGGAGGGTGAAGATCTTAGGACGATCTTATTTACCCGAAGGGTAAGAGAAGTGCCCATTTCAACAAGGGTGTCTATGGCTGGTGGGAGATGGGGGGAGGCTTTTACTTGCTTTAAATAAAAGTTGGTTGATGACCATTTTCAACACATTAGCAAATTTAAAGATTTTGTTTCAGCCTTCAGTTACGTGGGCTATAATTCCATTGCTTTGCTGAAAGTTTTATGTAAATAAAGATGTGAGAAAAGACCAAAATGAGCAGCTGGCGTTATTTCTGTTTTGAAACAGGTATGTTCTGATTGGAAAAGATGTTAATGAATGGCCCGAGCCGACTCACCAGATGCTGACAATGAAACATTTAACTCTACCAATTGAAGGTTTCTGCCTCAGAAGATTAGGTACACCTTCACCTGTCTGACAGCATTGTAGGAGTAATTAGCAAACAGGGAATTCAAGAATGAATTAAAGAACGGAGCCACAAAGGCTTCCTTCAAATACTAGCTGTGTCTTCCAGGAGGGGCCACCATGTTTATGGGGATAAGTTGGCAGGAAGTAGTGAGATTCCTTTTTTCCTTTTTTAGGCTGTGAATGAAGAGTTGTTTAGTCTTCTAAGGAGACAATCTGTCTAATGTTCACACCCACAGGATGTGAAAACATCAAAAATAGAATGAGAATTTCATATGATGAAAATAACACAAGGTCAGAAGAATATATTTAACATGGTCGCCAACACAGGACTGGCCCTGTCTGACTGACTCCTGAAAGCCCTGTCTAATTTTGCAGAATTTTATAGATGTATTTTTATATAAATGAAGAAAATCAGTGGAACCTTTTACGTCTGAGGCAGAGAAGCTGATGGTGTGACATGAGTGTTCATTGAGTCTGCTGCCGCCTCTACCACCTAAACTTAGTTTTCCCCAAAATGTTGCATTGACAATCTTCTCTTGAGACGGCGGAACTTTCACGAAGCTTCCAAATATTAGTGAAAAGGTAAATGTAAGCTGTGACCTAAATGCAAAAATAACTATTTTTAATATACATTTTGTTTTGTTTTGTTAATGTGACCAGCTAATCATCTTCTTCTGGCAGGAAAAACACAAAAACAAAAACAAAAAACCTCTCAAGTGAGGTCTTCTGACATAAAAGAATAAGGCACTTTTGATTTGGGGATTAAAAATCAGACATTTGTCTTTAGATCCCTCTCTCCTAAAAAGATTGACTCAGGTTTCTGTGGTTTCTCTTGCCTACTGGTTACCTTATCTCACCTGTGGTTATCCGTCCTGAGAATATACTCTTGACTTTTATTTATTTTCAAGAATATAAAAAATTGGCAGCTTGGGCCTCATTTAGAGGACTTCTAGGCAAGAGGAAGAAATTAAGAAAACTCTGGAAGTCATTTCTGGAATCAATGATTTTTTTAGATCTCAGTTTTCTCCTCTCAATACTTACCATATCTATGACAAAGATTAATTTTGGTTTTTCCAAATTAGTACAAACAAATGGCTGATTTTGTTAACAAATGGGGAATGAGTACGGTTCATACTACCTTGGAACACAGCAGAGCATACAAAGACAGGAAACTAGGGGAGTGCAGTGGTTCTCAGCCTCAGGTGCACATTAGAACCACCTGGGTAGCTTTAAAAAACTAGGTGTCTACCCTGACAGACTGAGTTAATAGGTGTGAGGGAGGGGTCCTGGCATCACTGGTACCTAACAGCTCCCAGGTGATTATAATAAGATCTGGGTAAAAGAGCCAGGCCTAGTAATGAGGAGGAACCAGAGGGCTCCGGAGGTAGATGGACCAGGCTGCTGTGCCAGCTGAGGTGTGGCTTCCACTTTGGGTAATGAGGTCAACGATAGCTATTGTGCAGCTATTGTAAAGACTGCATAAGGTAATAAGGCAAGTTAAGAGCCCCATGCAGTGCCTAGCACGCGGTAGGTACCAAATAACTGCTGGTCCTTCCTTTAATGATTCAAAGTGTCTTCACATCTACTTTCTCATTTAACGTTTACCGCAACCTTGTGAAGTAGGAGAAAAATACAGGCTGGCAAGTTTGGGTATATATAGGTCTGGCTGCTTTAGACTTTATTATGCTTCTGTTATCAAAATAATGCTGTGTCTTCTCCATCCTCTGCAGAAACTCGGTTCCCAGTCCTCAGAGCTCATTCCTCCTCCATGGATGCCATCCCCTTGTGTCTCATCTCGTCTGATGGTTTAAAATAAGCTCTACAGGCTGAAAACTTCAGCCTGAATCAGAATTCCAGACTCCAGTGGATGCCAAAAAGACATCTCAAACTTAACATATTCAGAACAGAACCCCTGATCAGCTCCCACATCAGCCTTCAACCGTGGGCAGTCTTCCCGGTCCAGTAAATGGCAGCTCCATCCTTCCAGCCCCTCGGGCTGAACATCTCTAGTTCCTCTTTCTCATACATACATATCCAATTTGCCAGCAATTCCTATTAGTTCAGCATTCAAAATATATATATATATAATCTGATACATCTCATCTCTTCCACTGCTATTACCTTTGACCACAACCCTAAGCTCTTGTCCAGGATTAAAGCGTCTTCCTGTTTCTCACTGCTGAATTCCTCCATCGACTCCCCCAATTTAACAGAGCAACCATATACTTACTTTCAAGGTAGACGTGGGATCTTGTCCCTTCAGAGGCCTCCAATGGCTTCCCCTCTCTGAGTAACAGGCAAGTCCCTACGATGGCTAGTAAGCCCCACACAGCATTGCTGGCCCCTCTCCCATTACCTCTGCCACGACTCCTGTGACTCTCCCTCTCCCATTCTGTTCCTCCTCTTCCCTCTAACACACCAAGCACACTGCTGCCCCAGGTCTTGGCCTTCTCTCTTCTCTCTAGTTGGAATCCTTCCCCCCCCCCCCCAAACATCCACATGTTGGCTCCCGTGTCCTCAGGTCTCTGATTCAATGTGCCATTGAAGCCTGAGACCTTCCCACCTCCACCCTGGCACTCCTTCTTCATCATTTTCTTTTACTCCATTGCTTCCTACCATCGAATGTGCTATTAAAACGTCTGCTTATCCCTACTAGAAAGGAAGCTAGATAAGGGCAAGAACTTGTTTGTGTTTTGCTCATCGTTGTACCCGTAGGGCCTAAAACAGGACGGGCGCAGAGGAGGGATCAGATAAACACCTGGATGAATGAATGAAGTACCTGGTGAATAAATGAAAAATCTTTTTATTGGCATCTTGTACAGCAAACTTGCATCAGTGGCCCCTCTGAAAAGTATCAGGGCTACAATTTCATTAACATGCTGGGCTTCAGTACAGATGACATTCCAAATCAGCTGGCTTCCTGGGGCCCAGGAATCTTTTGAGTTGTGTCCAATTTTGCATTTCCTTCTGCCCCCAGGGTAACTTGTCAAAAACCTACTGGGTACCCCACAGCTTTAAAAAGTGGGCAGCTAACTTTAATTTCTGGCTGAAGTTGTTCAGATGGGGCTTTAAATGAGAACTTGGAGGGAAGGGTGAGGCCCCTGCTTTGCAGGTTGAGCTATTCTTCACTGTAAAGAGGCACTGAGCAGGCTGTCATTAAATACACACGACCTGGTTTGCGGTGTCTGTTTCAATTAAGGGAACTTCCAAGAAAAGACATAACCAAATAAATAATTGGAGAGATGCAACTCTGATTCATCAGTCTCTGTTTTCAAGTTGAGATTGAGAGATCTCCACTTCAAGAGAATGGAATCTCCTGGGTAAGATTCTTCACTTCAAACACAGTAAAGGAATGTTGTTTTGTGATGCACATTTTAGTACTGCTTGAGGCAAACTTTCTAAATATTGATAGTAATAATAATAAACAAACCCCCTTGTAACTGACAGCCAGTGCACAGAAGAACAGGAGGTGCTGGAAGCAGGCAGCATAGCTGCCTGGACAGGCAAAGGCCACGTCAGACAGCACCAGCTCCAGAACCTCAGACTGTGTCCTCTCACTTCTTTGGAATGCCCCTTGCAGAAGTGCCCATGACAGAGGGCACATGAATTGATTATTAATGTGTAAAATTAATTAATTTCTCTAGTGCTCTATGATAGGATGTTTTTTAGTTTGAAATAAATAAGGAACTATGAAATTAAAAGCTTCTAACACTAAGAACTGTCATTAAGGAGCACACAGTGACACAGATTCGGAATTTAATGGGAGGTGCCACTGTACAGCGAGTGGGGTCTTTCATGCCTCTTTGCCATTGAGCTGCAGGTGACAAGAGCAGGTAGAGCTCAGCTCTGATGAGGCTGACACACGGAAACACAGGGCCCCCTTTGTCCCTGCTCCATCACTCAGACTGAGCAAGCGGCAGACGGCTAACATGCCGTTCCTAGTTATTTCCAGAGGCTTGGGTTTAAATCCTGACTATATCAACGACCAGCTTCGTGAGTGGGTGATCTTGCTCAGCTTCCACATCTGCTCAAAATGAGGTGAAAGCTACTACCTGCAAGGGTGGTTGGAGGTTTCAAGTGAGATAGCGTACGTGAAGTACCCAGCACAGAGCCTGGCACAGAGTAAGCACCACAAATGGCAGCTCTCAGGATTATTGTTACTGCTACAAGTAGAATTATGAAATAGTACTGTGGGGGCTCAAACCTGGTAGTCTCCAGGGCTGTCCAGGGAAGGGGTTATTATTCAGGATGAGACCTGCAGCACTTCTGAGACGTCTGTGAATGGTGACTGCTGAGGACTGCCATGGGGACAGAGGCTCCCTCCAGTGGATGCTGTCAAACCCTTACTGGCCCTCATCTGATGACAAGTTCTGTACTCTGTTTACTTTATTAGGGATACACAGCTGTGTATCTTTATAAGGTGCAGGTGTTTGGATAAAAGTGTGCAATATGAATTATACAAATCAGGGTAATTGAGGCATCCAAAATCTCAGGCATTAATCATTTCTTTGGGTTAGGAACATTCCAATTCCACTCTTTTAGTTAAAGTATAATCTAAATTACTATTGATTATAGTTAACATCATCAAATATTAGTCATTCTAACTCTCTAGCTATATTTTTTGCCTCTAGTAACTATCCCCAATTTATCCTCCCACCCCCTGCTACCCTTTCTGACCTCTAGTAACCATAATTCTACTGTCTGTCTCTACTCTCTTCATCCAGAGAAGACCTGCAAAGCCAACTCTCTAATTTCTTTTGTTTTGAGACAGAATCTCACTGTGTCACCCTCGGTAGAGTGCAATGGCATCACAGCTCACAGCAACCTTCAACTCTTGGGCTTAAGCGATTCTCTTGCCTCAGCCTCCTGAGTATGGCTATTTTTTGTTGCAGCAGCCACTGCTGTTTTAGCTGGCCGGGCCAGGTTCAAACCTGCCATCCTTGGTATATGGAGCCGGCGCCCTACCAGTAAGCTACAGGCACCGCCCTCAACTCTCTAATTTTAAATCAGTTATTTTTAATATTCAGTTCCCACATATGAGTGGGAATGTGTGACATTTGTCTTTCTGTGCTTACTTTTTTTCACTTAACATAATGCTCTCCTGTGATATCCATGTTGTTGCAATGGCAGGATTTCACTCTTTTTTGTGGCTATATAATATTCTACTGTGTATATGTACCTCAGTTTCTCTATCCATTCACGGACACTTAGGTTGATTCCAAATCTTGGTGACTGTGAATAGTGCTGCAATAAACATGAGAATGCAGATATCTTGTCGATATACTAATTTCTCCTCATCTGGATATATACCCAGTGGTGGATTGCTGGGTCATATGGTATTTTCAGTTTCAGCTTTTCGAGGAACCTTCACACTGGTCTCAACAGTGGCTGCCTTAATTTACATTCCACTAGTTGGGTACCAGGGTTCCCCTTTCTCCACATCCTTGCCAGCACTTGTTATTGCCTGTCTTTTTGATAAAAGCCATTTTAACTGGGGTGAAATATCTCATTGTATCAACATTTTTGATTTGCATTTCTCTGATGACTGATGATATTGAGCATTTTTTCATACAATGAAAATTTATATGAAAATATAATAGCCACTGGCTATTTGCACGTCTTCTTTTGAGCAATGTCTATTCAGATCCTTTGCCCATTTTTAATCAGATTAGTTTATCTTTTCCTATTGAGTTGTAGGAGCTCTATACATTCTAGTTATTAATTCCTCGCCAGATGGGTAGTTTGCAGATATTTTCTCCTTTCTATGGGCTCTTTCCTTGTTGACTGCTCCCTTTGCTGTGAGAAGCTTTTTAGCTTGACATTATTCCATGTGCCAATTTTGCTTTGGTTGCCTGTGCTTTGCCCAGACCAACGTCTTGAAGCATTTACTCAATATTTTCTTTTAGTAGTGCCATAGTTGCAGGTCTTAGACTTAAGTCTTGAATCCACTTTGATTTGATTTTTGTATATGGCGAGAGATGAGTCTAGTTTCATTCTCCCATATATGGATATCCAGTTTCCCCAGCACCATTTATTGCAGAGACTGTCCTTTCTACATTGTATGTTCTTTGTAACTTTGTCTAAGATAAGTTCACTATAGATGTGTGGATTTATTTCTAGATTCTCTATCCTGCTCCAGTGGCCTATGTGTCTGTTTTTAGGCCTGTACCATGCTGTCTTGGTTACTATAGCTCTGTAGTATGCATATAAATGAAAGTCAGGTAATGCGATTCCTCCAGTTTTACTCTTTTTACTTAGCATGACTTTGGCTATTCTGGGCCTTCTGTGGTTCCATATAAATTTTAGGATTAGTTTTTCTATTTCTCTGAAGAAGGTCATTAGTGCTTTGATGGGGATTGCACTGAATCTATAGACTTTGGATAGTGCAGACATTTTAACAGTATATTGATTCTTCCAATCCATGAGCATAGAATATCTTTCTATTTTTTTGTATCCTCTAAGTCCTATATTCTTGTTAAGTGTCAGAGTTCTGGCTTATGGAAAGTAGTGATTCTATCTCCTGCTTTTTTTTTTTTAATCTTTCCACATTATTTTGAGTGTTTAAAAAGAAGTATGAGTATTTCCTTTCATAAAGGGATTTATATAAGAATAACCTTCAAATTGTAGGCATTCTAAAATTGTTTTAAATATGCTTTAATTTTCTTTAAGACCTGGTCTTAAAGAAAGCAAGCCCCGCTGTGGGAGTGAGTGCTAGGTAATATGGGGCACTAAATGGAGGGTTTTCTTTTGTTCAGGTAACAGTTTATGAAATATTGGCATGCTTCTACATCCAAAATGCTGTGGTTTAACCATACTGATACGAAGGAAAATCAAAAGGACATTAGAAGTTGGGCAAAAATATAATAATCCCAGTTACAGATTAGAAACACTACAGCCGGGTTTTATGCTTCCTAAATGGGACCAAAATATCATATGGTGAAACCACATAATGAGGAAGAAGGTGATTTGTGGAAATCAGGGTACAGGCCTACTGAGTTGTTTTTATGAAAAAAAATTTTGCTTATTTTTATATAGCACTTAGTAGTGTGTCATGAGCATTTATGACCTAAGTATCTCCTTTCGGCTGATGATGAGATATAAGGTATTTTAAAGTGAGGTTAACCATCGCCAGGCTAAAGTAAAAAAACAAAAATCAGCCACTCAGGGTTCATGCTGACTGGTTCCCACTGTCATCACAAAGCACTTGGATTGTGCTGGGTCAGAAGCTTCCCTGAGAACCTGGGAGCATGAGCCAGCACTTGTCAAAGCTGAGGTGGTTCTGGATATAAGCAATGGGGTGGCTTTCAGACTTTAATCTTCATGATGCCCTCTTTTGAAGTGCGTTACAAATGTCCAACACCAGGGTCTCATCCTTAAAAATTCTTAATAAGTGGGCTTGAGCAAAGACCCAGTAATCTGGTTTTTAAAAAATGTTTTATTTCTTTTAGGAAGCAATTTGCTGTAATTTTGAGGGCCAGCCTTTGAGAAATGCTGATCTATGTTATCCATCCAGCGGGTTCAAAACTCTAAAGCTAAATATTTAAGCCTTTCAAAATTAGAGAATTCCAGAACATTAGAACTAGGAGGGCCACAGAGATCATCTAATCTGAACTTTTCATAGCTAGTAGATCAGAGGATGGCGTGGTTTCAGAGCACAAGCCTCTTTCTGCATATTCTTACCGCAGCTCGGCATGGTGGCTAACAGGAAGACTTGGGCTTGATTTCTAGCACTGCCACTTGGGATAATGTGACTAGATAAGCTATTGATTACTTTGGAATTTCACTTTTGTTATTTTGATTGGGGTGATTGTGGGAGTCATGTGACATGTGGGACTAGTGCATGCAAAGTACTTTTGGGAAGTGACCTACACAAACCTGGTCATGCGTAAGTCCCAGATTCTTTTTGGGAGATAATGTGTAGTGCCCCAAGAAACTTTAAGGTAGGTAAAGATTAGCTATAGTCCTACCACCTTGCAAAACAAACAATATTGCACCAAACAATAAAATAAAATAATTGTATTATTTTATTGTTTTGAGATAGAGTCTCATTTTGTCGCCCTTGGTAGAGTGCCATGACATCATAACTCACAGCAACCTCAAACTCTTGGGCTTAGGTAATCTTCTTGCCTCAGCCTCCTGAGTGGCTGGACCTACAGGTGTCTGCCACAATGCCTGGCTATTTTTATAGATGGGCTCTCCCTCTTGCTCAGGCTGGTTTCAAACTCCTGAGTTTGGGCCATCTACCCGCCTTGGCCTCCCAGAGTGCTAGGATTACAGGTGTGAACCACTGCACTGGGCCTTGGCAGCAGGTTTTAATGAAAGTAAACTGCCCCTCATAAACTCAACACAAACTAGCAATCAAGCACAGAAATACTTTATACAACTATCCTGTGAAATGGCAGTCTCAGCCCTGACCTTTCAGGTGTTTTCATAGCATCATGCAGGAGAAGACCTTTCAAAGCCTCACAGTGACATTCCAGTCAGCCTCAGGCAATCACAGATCTTCCCACCCAAAGCTGGACACAAAACCACCTGGGGATCAAGCCTCTATCACATCCCTGGAGGTTTCACTTGCAGGCTGCCCATTGCTAGTTTCTTTTAGCAAGTGGAAAGTGTCTCTAATGGTTTTGGGCAGCCCACATTATCAATGAGCACCCACTTATTACCTTTATCATGCAAATTAACAACTCATTAATTTCATTCATCAAACCTGTTCTCAATTCACTATGCTATTTAGCAAGTCTCTGGTTGATATAAAAATAGATAACAAAAGTATTTGTTGTAGCTGCCTCTGGATTATTTCTTTTCCCATAAACAGTAGCTGGACATTATAGTGAGACTTTTCCATAAGAGCAACTGGGTGTCCCTGGCTCTGAAGTCTTCACTCAGGAGTACATACTTAATTACCACACTGTCAACACAGAAGTATTTTATTTTTATTTACTCATTAATTTTTTTTTTTTTGAGACAGAGTCTCACTATGTTCCCCTCAGTAGAGTGCTATGGCATCATAGCTCACAGCAACCTCATACTCTTGGCTTAAGTAATTATCTTGCCTTAGCCTCCCAAGTAGCTGGGACTACCAGCTCCCACCACAACACCCAGCTATTTTTTTGTTGCAGTTGCCATTGTTCTTTAGCTGGCCTGGACTGAGTTCAAACCTGCCTGCCTAGGTATATGTGGTCGGTGCCCTAACCACTAAGCTACAGGTGCCGGGCCAACACAGAAATATTTTAAAGTAAATTACTTCATGTAACTAGCACTTAGCACAATGTTTGCCTATTAAATATCCAAATGATGTTAACTCTTATTATTATTACCATTGAAAATGTGTCGAATAAGTCAAAGGTATAGAACTCTATTATAGAAGATGAATAAAATAATCATCTAAATATAAGCAATCTTATATTATGCAAGCCAAGAAGTACTCAGAGTGTTAATTTAGCTCTGGTTCTTAACATGTTATCAGAACTTTGAGTTAAAGTTCATTGAAAAAGGGACTACCGAAACCAAAGTTTACATGGTAAATATTTGAGGACGGAGATAAAACCTTCTCCTTAAGCAAAGTAGAAAGCACTCTTTTTCCGATCTTGGATTATGACACCTCAGTGAGTTGCAAAATCAATTCGCGATTACATTGTGAAATGCATTTTGAAATGTAGGTTGTGGTTAAAAGTGTTGGGCAGTCCCTGGTACAGAAACTGTGAGAAGGAGGAGGAGAAGTACAGGGACACAGGCATTGGGCTTCCAGGTGACCATCTGGCACATCATTAAGATGAATGATACTTGAGGGTCAGGCTGGGATCCTTCAAAGACATTTTATTATCTTTAATTTCATATTTGCTATCTACAACCTTTGGGACTTACTAAATTTTGATTATAAAGTCTAAGATATGGTAGTAATGATTTTCAGACACCAAATTCAGAATTAAAAAAATAAAATAGCTGACAAGCCTCTGAGGAGCATTAGCGCAGCATTTTAAGAACTTAACACGCCTCCCTTTCTTTATGCTGACCCCAAAATAGCACAAAATGGACAGATACTCCTTCCCTTTTCTTTAGTGTGATGGTAAAATCTACTGGATCCATCATTTCAGTGGCACCTTTAAGAATCTGTCAAATGGCAGAGGCTCCCAAACTGCCCTTCCATACAGAACCGTAACTCTGGAGGCACGCGGCGTGACAGGAACACATTTACGGCCACACTCCAAACATAGTCTTCTATTTTCTGTCTTTCCTCTGAATTTCTATTTCTACCTTAATAGCTTCTTGTCAAAAGCGCTGTGGCTGTTAGTTTGCAGGGCTGCCTCCTGAAATGTAAGGCTGACTCACTAAGATTTACTTTAGAAAGGAGATAACTTTTTGTTAATAATAAAAAGTATATCCTACAAGGGATGAATACTAGCTTATGACTGGGCCACATGGAAATACTTGTTCATCAGAACAAGTATAGGTGTTAACTATTTGAAAACTGTCTTATAACCAGCAACCGGAAGTAATTCTCTTCTAAACATTAAATAACATAATTCCAACCCAGGCTAAGATGGAGCATCTAGGACTAGGCCCCAGCACAGCAATTCATCTTCAGGGCAGGTCTGGAAGTTAGGAGGCCTGGAATCTAGTTTCTGAGATACGATCTGAAGTAAGTTTTAAATTTTTTTCTACGCTTTCATTCCATTGTACACAGAATAAGACAGTGAGTACTGACTTACTAATATTCAAGGCTGGGCAGATAACATGATTTACTGGGTTACGAGCTTTGAGAAAGCTCTGGCCCAGTTGTAGGGTAGTTTCATGAAGATAATATTCTTTAGGTGTCAAATAGAATAAGCTTTGGAAGAAAAGAACAAAAGAAATGCTAACTTTTGTTTTTCTAGACTATTTCTTGATAAAATGACTCACAGGTTACTAAGTGATCTTTTCAGTCTAACTTGTAGGTAACAGTCCCAGAAATGATTCCACTTAAAGTGAAAAAACAAGATCTCTTTAAGATTTTTTCTCTCTCCTATGACAGACAATCTTTGGACAGTGTGAAGATATTTTTTTAACCTCTCTAGGAAGAAGCAACAGCTATCTTTCCTTTCCTGCAATACTCTTAACATTATTTACATAATTATTCCTTTCAAGAAAGCTTTTCCTTTGCACATAATGATAGGGAAACTGTTATTATTTCATTGAACGGAAATACCAGTCACAGACTCACAGGAAGAATCTCCAGTATCATTTTTTGTTCATCTTCTCATTGCACACGTGAGGAAAGGAGACCCCGGGCAGTTGAACAATTTGTTCCAGCTTTTGGTGAGAGAACCACAACTTGAATCCAGAGTAGAATCGGGTATGTGCTCCTTCCACCCTTGCACAACCCTACGCCTACTAAAAAGCTTATTCTTTTAGCTTAGTGTGTCGTTTCTCATACCTTAGGTCACAGTGCATCTGTGGCTGGGCCTACAGTGAAGTGCGGAGTGGTTGCCTTGATTTGCTTTTGTACATTAGTGTCTGTGAAAGGCAGGATACTTTGTAGGCCTGTAATAAGCACTGATCATGATGGTTTATTGAAATCTTGAATAGCATTCATTCAATTCAGAAATATTTTTGGAAATGAGAAAAAGTGAGGAGTCTCGCCATTGATGGTCAATAGTCATTTGACACGCTCTGAAATCATGTGCTTTCACTTTGCTATTTAAAAACATTAAAAACATATATAAACATCTGTTTACGGACCTCGGATGTCTGAAATACTTATTTACTTGCTAGTGTATAGTGAGAAAGTTTTCTATGTATATTGAAACTCTAGATAAGTAAAGTGATTTGAATACTCAAGAGAAAAAGAGAAATAAAAGCAAAATACCAATTCCACAGGATATCTTGGATCTAATTTCTTTCTTGATGAGATCTATTGACTGACTGTGCACGGAGCCATTATTTACTAGGGTACAAGCTGTTCTTCAATCTCCCCTATATTAAATACCTTCTCCTTATTACACAAATCACCACCGAACTAGATAATAATTTGAGAGAGTTCATGGCTTTTATGGCAACCCACAGCAAGTGATGCTGTCTTGACAAAATATAAAATTACCTCAACCCTGAGCTCAAACTCTAGGAGAGCAGCAAACAAGCCCCGTAGTATTGTTTTAGATGAAGCACAGTGATAGCTCTGCACTTCCTTCAGGCCTCCTCTTTCTTCCTGAATGAACTCCAGGGAATGGCACCATGTCAGGCTTTCCAGATGGATTATGTGAAGCCATAGCTCAATGTCATTTTCAATAGGAAGCCTCATAATTAAAGGTCAAATAGTCACTTCATCTGCAATCAATCAATAGAAAAAGTACTAATACGAAGAACTAATCAATCAATGGCAAATGCACTAATAAAAGCAATGAATCAAATTCAGCCTGTGTGTAGATGCAAGTACATGGAAGAGATTGAGAGAGGGCAGAAACAAGAACAATAAAATAAATTGAAGGTGTATATACAAGAGAATACTCAGAAAGCTTCTCGAACAAGGGATTTTATCTGTGGTCTGTTAGTTACATGGCTGTCACTTGGCCTGCAATAATTTACTCTTAAATACAAATACAGGATATAAGAATGAATGGCATTTTGTAAGTTTCACTTAACGTATTCTATTTGAGATGTTATATATAGGTAAAATCATTAGAAGAAATATTATGATAGTGACTGCAATGGGAAAGATATATATTTTAAGTGCAAATAGGAATATTATAATATGTTGTATTTCTTTTTAGTGTGAGAAGTGACACAACTCTGAGTGATAGTAGCTGAAATTTCCTTCTGTTTTCTACATATGAATTCTTCATACTCTGTGTGATGTTCTTTCATTTCCATGCAGATAAAAATTTCTATTAGAATCATTAGTTTGTAGTTCAGATCACTGTCCTGGCATAACCTCTGTGCCAATGAGGGCAGGCCACCAGTAGAGGGAAACACGCCATTGGATCTTGTGACAATGAAGATAGTAAATTTATAGGGCCTAGCAAGGCCAATCTAACAATAGTATCCAGACATCCCCTTGCTATATGCAGAAATAGGGCGAACTCTCTGAGATAAAGGAAGCACCCAAGAGGACACTTGTATAAATGCTACCTAGGAGACTACAGGAAGGAAGCCAGGTATGATCAAGGCATAACAGATTATTTGAGTTGGAGGTAAAATTACCTAATCTTAGGGCCACAGACACTGAGGCCTGGGGAAGTATCAGTATAGGAGCCAAGGTGAATATTTATAGATTAGGTAAGTCTTATAATTCCAAGAGACCTTAGGTATGTCATGCTATCAAAGAAAGTAAGCATTTATACTACCTGGTTACTTAGATAACCAAACTTATACAGAATCTTATTAGAGGATCTTATTATTTACTTCATGGGTAAACACTGCAAAAGCAAACAAAAATCCAAGTGAACCAATCCTTTTTAGCAAAACTATGAGATCAGACTACCTGTACGCTTGCCTGAAAACCAAGAGCATAGCTTTGGGATTAAGAAAAATGAAAAGACAAAATAAGAAAAAAAGATTGAATGGTAGATATTTTGCTTATAGAAAAGAACAGAACACTGAGGGCGTTGCAATATGCTTCTTGGTTGTGCGTCTTGCTCTTTGCTCAACAGGCACAGGAAAACATTGTAGAGAACAAACGAAATCCATTTTGGTTTTTTATACAAAAGTAAATCCCTGGGTTGGGTTTAAAAGCCCAATGAAGATATGCAGACATATATTTGTTGCAGCCGTGGTTCAGCATGTACACAAGGAATGCAGGCATTTGACCCCTGCACTCTTCATCAGAGGAGTCTGGCAGCAACCACCTCTGGATTTCCTCACTTTGTAAAAGTGCTTTAGTTTTTAGAAGACCAGGAACACCAGATATCACACCTCAACAACACGCATGGGAAAGAACATGATGACTTCTTAGAGGTCAGCCACTAAACACTTGTTATAGTAAAACCTAGAAGGCAGGGGTCAGGGGACTGGAACTCTTGGAGTGGCAACACAGTTATAACTGTTGTTATAGTTATTAATAATGAATGATGGTAGCCAAGCTTCCAGAGCACCCACTATGTGTGGGGTAGCACAGCAAGCTTGTAAAGATGGGCTATCTCATTTAGTCCATAGTAATCTATTCATGGCACAATTACTGAGCACACTTTGTCATGTATTGGCTACCTGTGGTCTACCAAGTACTGTGCTAGATAGTTAACAAAGTGAGTGTAACTCTGCCCATTTCACAGATGAAAAGGCTAAGGTTTAGGGAGGTTCACTGATTTGTCCAGGGTCACAAAATCAGGATTAGAATATGGCTTCCAAGGCTATTTCAACTTCAGTTTGATGATGATTACAAAGAAAACCAAATACACTTCAAAGCCTGGACGGTAGATATATAATTTATTCAAATAAGCTGAAGCTCTAGAGTCTGGCTCCTTAAGAGTTTGTCCAATTTCTAAGTCATTTTCCAAATCTGGTAAGAGTGATAGTAGACTCTGTCAGACTACTATGCTTGGGACTTGCAAAAACATTTGAGGTGCATGGGCGGTGCCTGTGGCTCAAAGGAGGAGGGCGCCGGCCCCATATACTGGAGGTGGCAGGTTCAAACCCGGCCCTGGCCAAAAATACCCCCAAAACACATTTGAGATGCCTTCATATCTAGCTTACAGAGTGAATTTCTTTAACACGAGGAGGCTTAGATCCATGTCATAACTCCGCATTCTCTCAAATGAGCCTCATGACAAAAACCTGGAAGAATTTTTAATACGAGGTTCTGCCATAACATGTCCACCACCTCAAGCAGTTTGTGAATGACGTATATTTCAGTAAGCTTCTAAGTGCTCAATGATTTTTAATGACCTTAGATTCTGGATGTCTAACAGGTAGAAAATAGCATTTTTCTCCTTTACTCCATTTTTGTCTGAAAAATAAATACCTATTCCACTTTTAGTGATAATGATTGAGTTAATAATAATTACGCTGTTTCTTTAGAGAAATAACATAACATTTGGAAATGAACGTCAAACTAATGTCCGTATTAGAGTACCAACATTCCCACCCTGCTTTGAGCTCCCATTTCATTAACATTTTCCAGGGACAACTCTACAACCTTTTAAAGCAAATGTTTTGCCAATTCCTTTTTCACAAGCAGTCTCCTTTCCCATCTCTGCCCCTACCCAAGCTCTCATGTTAACATTCTACACTGATAATCTTTCAGGAGAATTGAAAACATGATTATAAATTAGGCTAAATTCTAAGCTGTAAAATTTAGGCCTTTTGAGATTGATTTGACCAAATAACAGTATTTCAAAATACTAACCCATCCTCACTTTGCTATTATTCTTCATCCAACAGAGTGGACAGTACCCCATTCCATTTACTTTACAGGAGTTCCTTGAGTTTCAAAGGCATCGGATAGTAACTACATGAGGAGAATGTATGGTTTTTAACTCTCTGAATCACTTACCCAATGTGAGGGACTTGTGCGTGGAACAGAAAATGATAGCCACTGTGTCTGCTGGTGTGAAGCCCGAATTATTCCTAAGGATGGGAAAAAGTTTTTATAAATACTTTTATAAAAGCCTGTATAACATATCTGAAATCAAATGCAGTACCTACCTTCATGTTAACATCCCTTTGATCAATCCTGATGACAGAACTAATTCTACTTCCAAATGTATAGAAGTGTCTGAATTTTTTGTTTTTTAGAGAATCACTTCTGAGTCATTTATCCATGAAAAGGAGAACAGTTTTAAAAATGTGTGGTGGAGGTCTCCTAAGATCACAGGACTTTAGGAGAATGATGCAGCAAAAGCTCTTCTAGCTAATTCTCTAGGTTATCACTTAACTACCCAGAGGCTTGATGGAGCTCATGTGCCTCCAAAGATGCTTATTTCAAAGGGCAACACATCTTTTTGGTAGCAAACACACACTTTTGAGAAATACCTGGTATGAACAAAATATTGAACATCATATGTTTTGGTAAAAACCATAATTATTACTTTTTGAGCAGGGACTTGTGTATCAGGCACTTCTCTTGGGTCTTTATAGGTAAAGACAACAACCCCAGAGGTAAGTAACACGATGCCCCTATGTGAAAATAAGAAAACCAAGGAACGCAGAACTGTGGAACTTACTCAGAGCCCACTGCTTTTAAGTGACAGAGCCAAGATTCAAATAGTCTGGCTCCTAGGCCTATGCTCGTAACTACTATGTTCTACTATGGTTATATAATGTGTTGACCATAACGAAAAAATCTAGCTTAGCCAAAACTGACTACCTGTTATGGGGGGGTGGGGGTGGGTCAATACTGGGGCTGGATGTCATTATCAGATTTCCTATTTTACAACAGAAAGATTTAGAGAACCATTAGGCTAAAAGGTTAGAAATATAATTATTGTTATTGTGCCTTCATATTTTGGAAACGATTTATTTTTGCAGGAATCAGGGTTTGACAGTAGAGTGACAGTACCTTCCCCGAATTCTGACAAAAGACTTAGTTAGCAAATGGGAAAATACTCCAGAAACTGCGCAGTACAGTTGCAGATATATTAATAACGATCGACCCAATTTTAAAGATCTCTTAGGAAGGAGATCCGGGATCTCCCTTAGTAACCGCCATCTCCACGCATAACTGTTGCCAGGAGAAACATCTTCCCTAAATAGATCCACATCCTATTGTCTCTGTTCTATACTCTCCAGATGGAGAAGAGCCCTCTACTCCTCTTCATTCCCTGTGCTTGTGTCGGGAGAATATATAAATGGCCCTTTGGTCTCTTCTTTGAAAGGCATGTATGTTCCTGCCTCCTAACTAGTCTTATTTCCAGCTCTTTCTTGATGACAACTTTCCACACTGAAATTTTTGTGTTTCACCTCAGGTGATGATTCTCCCCTGATGTGTTTCACTTGAAAATAAAATTGCCTGACTGCTTCCACATTTTATTCTTATATTTACACTGTGATATCCCTTTTGTGTTTTAAACATTGTGCTACATGGCTGGCATGTTTCTTCATCCCTTTATTCCTTATGGTAGGGGAAAGAGCTCTATGAGGGTCTGTAAATGCATGGGCTGAGAGATGAAAGGAATACAGATACACTGTAGAACACCACAGCTGACCACCTCCCTGACCACCTCCTGATGTTGACCTAATTTTCACAGACTGGACATGTACCACCTGTACATATCAGTACAGTAGGCCTAGTTCCTTATGCCTACCACCTCTGTGTGTTGGCCAGTTTGTTACAGTCCCTTAGGTGGTCAACTTACAGAGGTTCTGCTGCATTTGAGAGAGGAGAGAAAGACAAAGAAGAAAGGTGACTTGCTGTGGACAGCAAAGGATAACCTCTAACTTGGTGGGGAAAGTGGGAGGTGATAGTGGAGCATAGGAGAATCTTCTTGGAGGAAATAACAATTGAGCTGGGCCTTAAAGAATAGGTTTTGGCACATGCAGATGTGGGTCTTGGGTAAGGGACGGTGAGACTGCAGTATGGGAGTACAGGGCAGGAGGCTAAGAGTAGACCTTTCAGGCTGAGTTACATGCAGGGATGCTGGCTGGTGACCAGGAGTATGGATTTGATAAGCTGGGAGGGGAACTGCTGAAGGGTTTGGAACAGCAGATTGACATGACCAGACCCATTGTGAAGGAGGATAATCACTCTGTATAATATAACACTGAAGAGGGTGAGGATAGGCAGGAAGCAGGGAGCCATAAGGACCTGAAGATTCACTGAGAGGACAGAAGATGATGGCAAGAGATGTGGAGACGGAATTATTTTGCCAACTGTTAATCTCTCTGTAATACTCCATCCAAACAGCTTAAGAGCACAGGCTTCGGGGGCAAACACACTTGATTTTAAATCCAGACCATCCTTTTGCTTATATATTAAATGGGGGATAATCCTGCCTGTCTCTTAGTGTGATGGTGAGGATAAATCAATGGTTAAGAATTTGGCACAGTGTATTTAATATACACTAGTTGCTATTATTATTATTATTGCTTTGATAGAGGAGGAGGAATTAAAGAGAAATTATAAACGTTGATCCTATAGACTAAGAGGAACATTAAAGCACTAATGGAACAGAAAATGGAAGAGAAGGCCGGAAGAGGCTTGGGGAGGAAACCAAGTGCTTTTGAAGTACGGTGGATTCACGGTAGTGAGGACTATGTTTCCAAGAAACCTGGTGAAGAGAAGAAAAGGGACAGGGGCCATCGGAGCATGATTACGGAGAAAGCGGGAAGATGCAGCAGACGAATAACTGAGAGGACCAGACTGAAGGAATGAGCTAGAGAGGGGCATTTCCTATCCCCTCTCAGCTGGAAGCAACAGTAGGAAGGGTCAGCGAAAAACAGAGATTTTCAGGTACAGAATGGGAAAGCAAAGGCAACTTAAGGCAGAGATTCCCTTATTTAAAAAGGGTGAGACACGTCACTCATCCACGCAGAGTTCCCAAAGAAACTGGGAAAACTTGAAGTAGGGAGATCAGAGAATATGACATGTAGCCAATTCACAAGGAAGAAAACACGTTTGTGCAGGGTGAAGGCCTGCCTGCGACCGTGGAACACTCAGGGTTACTACCTGGCCTGGTCTGGCACTTTTCCAGCACTGCTTGCAGTGTCAGTACAGGTTCAAAGCCCTTTTTAGTCTTTTGTTGCCCTTGTCCCTAACCAGTGGTTGCTACATCTGTGTTTATGCAGTTTCGTTTTCTTCCTAGAGGGGCCGGCAATATACTTCTCCTTTAGTGAGCTGTGCTCTGCCTGGTATCTTGTTCCTTCCTAGACCGTAGCACATTTTGACAATGTCGAGGGCTCTCCCTGGCTCCTGAAGTCAGGAGCACTGACTTCATCTGGCACTGGCTGCCAGTCATCAGAGCAGTGCTGGCCGCGGGCTGTCAGAGCCTCGCAGGCCGCAGGTCATCAGAGCAGCGCTGGCTGGGGATCGTCAGAGCAGCCCTGGCTGGGGATCGTCAGAGCAGTGCTGGCTGCCAGGGTTCTCAGCAGCACTGGCAGCGGGTCATCAGAGCAGCGCTGGTCGTGGGTCATCGGAACAGTGCTGGCGGCCAGGGTCGTCAGCAGTGCAGGCCGCGGGCCATCAGAGCAGCATTCACAGGGTGGCTAAGCAGGGCACTTGCTATAGGCACTCACTTGTCCTGCTTCAAGTGAGCAGACTGAAGCTAGTCCCACACTGGGAGATTTCTGGCTTGTTTGAGTTGGAACACTGCTTTATAGCCCTAATGTTACCAACTCCATCAGGGGGAAGGGAGGATTAGAACGTTAAGGCATAAAAATGGAATAGTTAAGGTTAATAACAATATTCCCCCTCAGTAGGGTGGACTTGTACTTTAGCTGTATGGCACCAGAATGCTCTACATGATGGATCTCAGGGACAGTGAACAGAGCAGACGCTCACCTAACCAGTGATGATCACCATGGCGGTCAATGTCACTGAGCACTTTTCTGGGCACTTTGCATCCAATATTACATCCTTCTCAGAATGGCCCTATAAGGTAGATAGTACTATTGTCCTCGTTGGTCCAAAAAGTGAACTTGAGGCACAAAGAGGTTAAACAACTTCTCTAAAGTCACACAACTAGCTAGCTGGCTGTCCTAAATTGTAGACAAAATTCTGCCTTCTGTGAAAGAAAATATTAAAAAAAAAACTACAAAATATAATGAGTCAGAGCAGCTATCTCAGTAAGCAACCCAACATTTAGTCAAACTCTGTCAAGGGAGGCTTCACGGCACAAGGTCATGACAGTACACAGAAAACAAAGTGTCCTGCATATTATACTCAAGCAGTAATGACTATCATTATTTTTAGTGATTAATATCTCTACTGTGTCTGTGCACAGTCTTGAAAGGAATCACATTACTATTTATTTTCTAACTCTACCTTATCTTTTTAATATTGATCTTCTTTTTATCCTGTTTTTAATGATTCTTTTGATCACTTTGCCTTCCCCGGAGATGTTTATTTCCTTCTCTTCCCAACCAGTCTTTTTATTCTCTCTTTCAAAGCTTTCAATCAGTGTTTTCCACATAATATTTATTTTGCCTTCCTTTGCAGTACCCACAAAGGAAAACATGTCAGCTTTTACTAGTGGAATCACAGAACGTGCGGCAGAAACGCTCCTTTGAGATAGTGCCAGCCCACTGTTTTTAGAGGAGAAAACTTCCACGTGAAATACTTTCCTTTGTTAACCTCTGCCCCTGTGCTTCTTGTCTTTGCTCATTTTCAGAGAAGACCTCGTCTGTCAACAGCTATGTGGCACTAAACAAGTCACCCAGAGCTCCAAGGCTTAGCTGCCTCAGCTCTGAAATGGTAAGGAGACTTACAATTCATGACAATGTCTGCCTTACTTCCTTGCCTCCCTTCTCCCTGTGCCGCCCTGCAGTCCACCCTCTTTCTCCTGGAGCTGTGCTGAGAGGCCTACTGAGATATCCAACTGAAAATGTACTGATAAGGATTAAAACACCTATGTAAATATTTAAATGTTTACTTTCTTCCCTTTTCTTTAAGTTTCTTTTATCACGCTAGTGACAATCTAGGTTTCTGTTACTCTGGTTATTAGCCTGCCAAACCGTCTTTTATACATAGTAGAACCTCTGTATGTTGGCCACCCACAGGACTGTAACAAACTGGTCAACATGAAGAGGTGGTCAACACAGGTCCACGGTACGGATATGTACATGGGCACGTGTCCGGTCTGTGAAAATTAGGCCAACTGAAGGAGGTAGTCAATACAGGGAGGTGGCCAACTATGAAAGTTCTACTGGGTTTTTATACATTTTAAGATTCCCAGTTACAGCTCTATTTCTTTTTTAACTTTTCTAAAAAACCTGTGACAGCTTCCCAAAGTTGCAGAAAGCTGAGGTTGCTATGGATAGCTGAGTCTTAGTCTGATAAATCAACTCTCATTTCCTAGCAACTGTGACAAAGAAAAGTAAAAAATGATGTATTACAAAGCTAGCAAAGCTAATTCCCCTTCTTTTATCATTAGTTTTTCATATAATATAAAGGATTTTGATATAACTAATAGTCTACAGTGGCTAACATTTATTGAACACTTGCTGTGTGCCAGGTATTATGCTGAGGGTTTTCAGTGCATATTATTTAATTTTCCAAATGATCTTGTGAGATAGGTATTATTACTATCTTCATTTTGTACATAAAAAAATTGACAAAGGGCACAAAGCTATTAAATAGGACTGAATCCCAAGTCTGTCTGAGTCCAGAATTGAAATTTTTCACCTGGACCTTATTCTGTAGACAGACAAATGAGAACACAGAATAATCACCCTCAACTATGTTTTAAATGGTCACTGGCATGGTAACACATTAGGTCAGTAAATCTAAGAAATGCTGACCAGTTATGCAGTGTTGTAGCAAAGCTGAATTTCCTGGGCTGGGTCTCTTCAGGCTTTCTGCTAAAGTTTTCTCAGGAGTGCAGTGGCCTCTGCACCCACCCACCCACACCCACACGCATGCACGGATGGGACACGCTGCTCTCCATGCTGAAAAGGCACATACATACGCACACATAGAGGGTAATTTCACTAATTTTAAGTGAAATTGGGAAGGAACAAAGCAGACAATGCAAATGGTACTCAAAAAGTACAAACTAGTGGGTCCTCATTTAAACTCCTGGTATCTTTGGCTAATTTATTTATTTGTGTGTAAACCTGAAGAATTTCTTCAAACACTCGACAAATTACCTAACTAAAACAAGCATTATAAATCTAAAAAGTAATTGAGACCAGGCATGGTGGCTCATGCCTATAATTCTAGCACTTTGGGAGGGTTGAGGAGGGAGGATCATTAAGACCAGCAGTTTTGAGACCAGCTTGAGCAAGAGTGAGACCCAGTCTCTACAGGAAAAAAAAAATAAATTGTAGCATGTGCCTATAGTCTCAGCTACTCGAGGCTGGAGGATTGCTTGAGCTCAGGAGTTGAGTTTGCATTGAGCTATGATGATGATGATGTTACTGCACTCTAGCTTGGGAAATAGAGAAAAAAAAAAAGCAATTGAAATAGTTTAGTAGAGTGGGAAAGTCATGAGCAAAGAAAAGTCCAAGGGAAATGGTTTTCAATTCTAGGCATACTGCTTGCCACCTGATTTTGGTTAATTTCCTAAGCTACTAAAATCTGAATTTAGGCAAGTTACCAAACTAAACTACTCTAAGCATGGGTCTTCATTTGCAAAATAGCGGTGAGAGTGAATAATATCACTGTCTGTGATGCCAGACTTTCCTGAAATAACATAGTCCCTAGGACAGTGCCTGGTGTGGAGCAGAGTTCAATAAACTTCAGCATCTTTCAATCCTCCAATAAAATCCTCAAGAGCCATGGGGTCTCCCAGCAGGAAAACAATATGAAAATCATCTTCCAAATTTTGTTCATTTTAATAATTCCCACAGTTTAATGAAATATTCGGGGCTTGACAACCTTTGATCTGGAGCACGATTGTGGCAATTCCACGTTCTAACTGTTTATCAAAGAACGTGCAGGAAGTTGAGGAAGTTCAAAATGCAACAGAACTTCAGGGAAGGCAGAACACCCAGAAAAGAAGGATCTCAAAACTGCACATCCTTATGAAAGCCCAGTATACTCCATGTTGAATATTCTTAATTTCAGGAGGCCATCTAGCTGTGACACCACCCTCTCCCCAGCCCCGGCTTCCCAAAGCTGTCTCCGTGGTGGCCGTTCATGCTCTTCCTTGTCAAGGGTGTTTTGGCCACTAGCAGGATATCTGCCTCCTACCTAGTCTAGATAGGACGAGGGGAGCTCATAACTACGCCTGCCAGCAAACAAAAAGGCCCTGAAAGGCAGGCATCTTTTCTAAGGTGACACAACAAGCCATTTACAAAAAGGACTTTAAAACAGCTCCTACTCTCAGACTCACCCAATTAAGTCACATTTTCTCTGAGACTTAATGGCTCCAGGCTTTACTCTTACTTCATAAATCACGATCTCTAGCTTGGGAAAATGCTTTAAATTACATCAATCAATAAGTTAATATTGATTGTTCACAATCAACCTACTGCCATACCAAGTGCTGTAAGAGCCAAGTGCCTAATGTGAGGCCTGAACCACTGATTGCTCTGACTTCCAGCCTTATAAACAGCCTAGGCTGCATTCCCTGTGGTCACTCACTGCTATCACCTGGTGTTTGAGGCCCAGTGACCCGGCTGAAGTCTACCTTTCCACTTACTGTTATTATTTTTAATCTTCCTCTACTCCTACCGTCTCACCATGTTTTATTTTTTTCATGTATGTGTCCATGTTTCCATTACTGCTTCTTGTCCCAGCAAGAACCCCTTTTTGGCATCAATGATCAGCTGGCCATTAGTTGTGGTTTACATCAAACTCCGTCTCTTTCTGAGGCCTTGCTCTACCACCCTCTTCAGAAAGTGCTTTCTTCTTCGAATTGACTATAGGCTGGCTTACTGTCCCACTCAGAGAACACTTCGCTATCAGTGTGTGTGCGCTAGTCTATAAACTCCTGCGGGATTGGAATCAGGTCTTAAGTGTGGTATCCACTATGGTAAATTTCTCACACCCTGAGAGAAATATGCTCACACCAAAGGTTTAAGAATATTTTCTGGAAATATAATAGAGGTAGAAGAAACTAGATTTGAGGTGATCCTTTAAGAATAAGAAAGCTAAACTAAGACATGGAGACCAATTTGGACATGGGGATAGCCTAAGCCAAGGACAGAAAGGAGAAAGTATAAGGTTCTTCCAGGGAACAGCAAAGGTTTTACCTCAGTCTAAAGCTTAGATGCAGGATGAATTCTAGTAGTGGCGGCTCACAAGACTGGAAAATACACTGGAGGGCCTTGCCCTCTAAAATGAACTTCATTCTATAGGCACTAAATAACCACTGAAGATATCTGTCCAAAGAGTCATTATCTGAACTTTTAGTTACTGGGGGTAGGATGAAACGCATAAGAAAAGTTGGGCCGAGAAATGCAGTTACCAGTAAGATATACATTGCAATAGTCTAGGGAGAAAAGACAAAATAAGAGAATTATGGAAGTGGCTTTGGGAACAGAAAAATATTATAGAGGCAGGACTGAAAAATTTAAAAAGTAACGAAGGGAAGGATTCCAGTTTGAGTACCTTTGAAGACGGTGGTTCCACTAAAAATAAGTGAAGAAATGAGAGAGAAAGAGGACTTTTGGGGGAAAAAAGATTAACCCATTTTGAACACCTTGAGTCTGAAGTCCTGTTTATGACAGTTAGGTGACGATATTTTCATGACAGGTGAAAAATAAGGCTGGTGCTCAGGCAAAACACTGGAATGGAAGGTCTAGACTTGAAAATCATCAGTGTCGAGCTAACAGCTCCAGCCGGTGGAATGGAGGGGGCTGCCCAAGTTCATTACGTACACAGATGAGATAGGGACCAAGGACGGATCCTTTGTAATGTCTACAGTTCGAGGGTGGCAAGAGGGAGAAAGAATGGTCAGGGAGACAGAAGAAAAAATAGAACAGCATAGTAGCACAGTAGCCAAGTAGGGGCATGATTCCTTTTTTAAGAAACTAACAATAAGAGATACCAAATCACTTACCTTGTTGAAAAGATGAAGGTTAAAAGCATAAAGCTCAGCTGAATAGAAAATACTGAAGAAAAAAAGATTGAATCTAAATTAGCATTTTTAAAGCATTGTCTGTCGCATATTTACTGGCATGTTTAGTTTTATCTGAAACTTAAGGAACTCAAAAAGAAAAACAAATAAATAAACCCAACAAACAGACATTGCCAAGCTGATGGAATTATTTAAATTTGTAGGACTCACCCTGTTCCTACTGATGATATCCCCAAACACAATCTTTGATATTGACTACTCAGAAAAAGTCTAGAATCCTCTTTGACTTAAGAAATGGTTAATTTGGTTAATTCAGATAGACCTGGGTGATATTATGAGTATTTACAGCAAATAACACAAATGTGGTAGCCTAGGATATATACTTTGAAATAACTCATCTTGGCTTTAATAGCAAAAGATTCTTTGATGTTACAACATTAATAAAAGTTGTCTTTGGTATTATGGGATAAACAGAACAAAGGTTACATGTTGAGCCTTTGCAGTTACCTGAAGTCGATACTCTGCTGTTTCTCAAAATGATATGATACTGCTTTGGGTGTATTTTATTAGAAAATATGTGTACGTATTCACAGTTTAACCAATGCAGCCAAATTATTATACGTATAAAATAACAGTATTAGATATTAAAAATTCTGCTTTTAAGTCACAGTAAGGGGTGGGATCAATCCAAAGTTACAATAAACTAAATTGATGACAAAGGTTCCATCTAACATGTACATTTGACAGATATTAAGGCTTCCCTCATCTGAGATCCACTACGGTAAGTCACAAAATAGTGCATCAGACACAAAAAACAAAGGAGATGAAGATCTTCAGTGTATACCTGATGTTTAACAGAATAAAAACATATAGTAAAGTCTCTGAGTAGTTATAATATGAAACTGAGTATTTTTACTCAAATTAGCCATTAGAAATGAATCTGGAGAACACAGCTTGCTGCACTCCACTATTGAGGAGGCTGAGGGAAGGCCAGGATAGCCCATTTCCAACTTACTTATGAACAGGATGACAACAAGGCTGAACTTGTCCAGGTCAATGTTTGGGTTAGAGAAGGTGTCACAGAAGGTTGTGTAGATGATCATGAGGAGCACACTGCTGCTGACGGCGCCAAAAGGAGGCTTCTTTCTTTCCAGCCAATCCTTGATGTACCTCCGGACAATCTGAAACGCAGAGATCAACAGGTTGCCTCTTTTCAGAGATGTAGGGAGTTGAATTGGGCATTACAAAGTGATTCTGACAGCAGAAAGACATAAAGGAAAGAGAATAATTTGGATGATGGCCACAATGGATTTCAAAGCTTCCCTGCCACACCACTCTTCTTCTGGGGAATTTAACATTTGTAGTGCAACTTCCACTGGGTGTCCATAATGAGAGTATATTTTCAACTGCATTCAAATCCATCCTTAATCATGCCAAATGCTCTTTGCTAGCTGTCACTGAGACATGCCCATTAAGCCTCCCCAAAGTTTATCTCCTCTGCTGATCCTAATGGATGTGTGTAATTATCACAGTCCCCTTTGCCTCAACAGACAATTCCAAGTGCAACTTTGGGAATCTTAAAAATCTGACATCTTCAAGAATTTCAAGACAGTAGATAATCGAAAGTGATCCATGGAACATATTAATATTTAAAATGCTAGCAATGCACCAGAAGTTTTTAATTAAATTATAACTCATGCTTGAAAAGCAAAAGTGCATGTGTTGTGGGAGTTTAAATAATTCAAACTCTGAATATCTAGAGTTTTTGTGAATCTAAAGACAAATGCCATTTGCATACTTTTAGAATTCCAGAATTAACACTTAAAAATGAATAAACCTGTCCTAACTTTCTTACAAAAGGAGAGTGAAATATAAAGTTAAAGAGCATTTCTGTCATATTTTAAAATCAGATATTTAAAATCAGGTCAGTCTGAATATTGGTGATAACTTTTGTTTGGACATAAAAGTGAACCACTCTACTTAAAACCTTGTTTCCCTTTTGAAAGAGGCTGTACAATTCCTATCATAAGGACGATAGCTGAGACACGTTAAGTTTTGAGTCACTCATTATCCTGCATAACTGAATATGAGATTTCACAACAGGCTGAATTACCGTGGATCCATTAGCAATAATGAGGTCAGGGAACTTCTCCTGATAAGGCTGACAGGCTTCTGTCATCATCTACTCTGTCACTAAAAAGGCTTAATTCACAATGAAGTATATCTTTATAGATGTTCAAGAACAAAGTAAATTACTTTCCATAGAACCTTTGAACAACTGGCCATTGCTTCAACAACTGTTCTCAAGGACTCACTAAGTGAAATGGCAGGGTGAATAAACAGAGTCCTGGCAGAAAGCTGACCAACCGGCACAAAGTGCAGGTAAAAACCCTGAAAGATTGGGTGGCGCCTATGGCTCTGGTCCCATACGCGGGAGGTGGCAGTTTCGAACCCAGCCCCGGCCAAAAACTGTAAAACAAACAAACAAACAATAAAAACAACAACCTTGAAGATTGGGGTGGCGCCTGTGGCTCAGTGGGTAGGGTGCCAGCTCAACGTAACGAGGGTGGCAGGTTCGAACCCAGCCTTAGTCAAACTGCAACAAAAAAAAATAGCCGGGGGTCCTGCAGTCCCAGGTATTCCGGAGGCTCAGGCAAGAGAATTGTGTAAACCCAGAAGTTGGAGGTTACTGTGAACTGTGAACTGTGAACTATGACGCCACAGCTCTCTACCAAGGGGGACAAAGTGAGACTATGTCTCTAAAAAAATAAAGCCTTCAAGATTGGATGGCGTGGGAAGGAAGGGGAAAGCATGTTATATACAGATAAAAAGTAGTTGATTTTTTTGTCAAAAAAGTAGACCTTGTAATTAACATTATAGCTGGATTTATAAAATATTATGGTGCTGGAGGGTAAGGGTACAAGTGATCACAAACCTCAGTGTTAATTTCTTTCTTTAAAATTAAAGTGTAGTAAAGTATAGGGAATAAAAGCAGTTCTACCACACAGTATTATGGACTGTGATGTACCAAACATAGATTTTAGATAATGGTCTTACAGGGATCACGGGTTATCCCGGTGGCCCCATGTTTAGATATGTCAGTGCGGGCTATTAGAATGCCACAGAGGGAGCTCATTTGAAGGGTCACTTTATAATCTATTGTGTTTGGTCATGTAAACCTGGTACCTGCCTAAGTTTAATACAATTCAACTCTTTTAGGAAAGAAAATAAATGGAAATTATCTGGAATTACTGAAATCAAGGCTGCCTTTGAATCTTGTTTTAACAGGCTACAGAATAAGAATGCATGATCACAATGCCAAAAACAAGAGTGTCTTCCTGTCCCCCTACCATTGCTCTCTTCCAACAAAATAAACAAATAAATATAAATGAGGTGTAACTTGAAAGTCAAAGGCATTTTAAAAACCAAGACAAATCTGTAATACTTAATTTCTAAGCAATAGAAATGTCCCTTGTTATCCATGGGGGACTGGTTCGAGGACCCCCGTGGATACCCAAATCCACAAATGTTCAAGTTTCTGATATAGCGTAATGTAGTATTTGCATGTAACCTATACACATCCTTTTGTATAATTTAAATCATCTTGAGATTACTTGTAATATCAAAAGAAATATAAATGACATATAAATAGTTGTACTACATTAGGTTTTTATTTGTATTATTTTTGTTGCATTGTTATTATTTATTTATTTATTTTTTTATCAGACATTTTCTAACTGGTGGTTGGCTGAATCCATAGATGCAAGACTCATGAATACGGAGGGTCGACTATAATTTGATTTAACCTAATAATGTCTTTCCTCATTACCAAGCACTCAGAGTCTCATAGTAGAGTAGGACTCTTCCAATATGGCAAGAAACAGAGATTTCTAGCCCAGAGTCATTTTAGCTAAAAGGCCTTTTTTCTCAATACACCAATAGGTTAATGATGGATATCTAATCTCAATAAAGAAAACAACTGGGAACTTGGGAATTGGATGGGTCCACAAGTGAAACAATAGCCCTAGGGGGAAACAGATTGTCTTTTACCATTTCTACTTTTATTGTGATATTTGTCTGTGTTTTCCAAATAAACCATTTTATATCTTGCCTGGCTCCATAGAGCTTTCTCATCTTCCTCTAAAATTTAATTCACAAAGCAGCTGCTTTTGCACTGTGTTGTCCGAAAAGTGTTAAAATGCTTCATAAACAAAGCTGGGGGAAGTATTGTTGACATGCCTCCAAGATGTGCATTGGACGTAAACTCCAGGAAACCTCATCTTCTCTCAGCTCAGCCACTCACACTTTTGATGCAATCATTTTCCATTTGTCAAGAATTCATGTCATTTTTAAATTCTCCCAACTTCTTTGCCTTACAGAACTCTTTAATAACCTCAGGGAAACAACACTTTGCTAGAGATACATCAACATAAGCTGATATAAATGCCTCAGAATTCTCTTTTGGGAAAAAAAAGAAAAATTGAGATGGGAAGAGGCACTCTGGTGAGGTGGCCCGTTCTGTCTTTCTGTAGATCTACTCTAATTCATTGCTCTCTCGGCTGAGAAACGTAAGCATTAATCCACATCAACTTGTCTGCTTTGCCCTGTGAAGAGAGAAGGGAAAAAAAAATCGTCCACAGGAAGCTTTTTATTTTACTGTCTCACCTTTAACACTGTGATTTTATTTATTTTAAATTAAGTGGCGGAAAGGTTAAAGGAAAACTTAAACGTGATGCCCCGCGCTTCTAATAAGCTGAGCTACGTACCAAGTGCTACATGACTTCCAAGTTGGGGGCCTGTAAAAATGACATGTCTTCGGTGAAGAACGTCAATACACTGAGATAGCTGTGAAGTATAATCCATCATTGTAATTTTCTTAAATTTTTTTTCTGTCTGGTGTTTCCTTGCTTCTCCTTCTACACTATCTTTACGTTTATAAATTGATTTTTGAGTACAGACCGATGGTAGATAATTTTTCAAGGTAAGTCTGAATTTTAAGACAATTCCCTTCGGGATGATTTCAGATTCTTTAATTTGTAACCTCTATTGTACTGAAAGCATATCTTTTCAGAAAGAGTTTTGTTTCTTCATTAATATCCTGTTGAAATGTATAGTCTGATGTGAAATCAAATGCAATTTTTATAAACACTTTAAAAATGTTTTTACTGAATATCAAGTAAATTCAAAATAATATTAAAACTTTGTAAAAAGTATAAACACGGATAATAAGTACAATAAATACCTATTATTTCATTTTTTGAAAACTCCCACTATTACTTCAATTCTTTCTCATGAGAAAAGTTGCATAGATATTATTCTGCTAATAATGAGTTGCAAACAGGGGACAGAAAGCCTGGACAAGTTGTATGAAATGTTAAAAAGCTAGTTATGACCTCTATCTCCTGACCAAGCCATTGCCTAGGGGCTTCGGGTGCACATTCTGAAGCCAGGGTGGGCCTGACTTTGAATCCTGGCTTCTTATATTGTGAACTTGGGCAAATCCCTTAACTTTCCTGTGTCTCATCTATAAAATGGTAGTGAGGATTAAGTAATTAAATAAATATAAAATGCTTCAGAAACAGGGCCTATACTCAGTAAATGATCACTGTTCTGATTTCTATGTCTCAGTTTGATGATCTTTCTATCACTGTTACTATATTCCACTGTGTAATGTCACTGCTACTTTTCCCTCAAAACAATTCAGGCGAAGTAATGAACACAGAAAAAAACTGGTTCATATCTAAAATCATTTTACAAGTGCCAAACTTTGCTAGTGTTAATAACACTGCCTTCAGCTTCAGTGGGGAAGACCAGTATGAAAGGCCAATCTCAGACTAAACAAATCACCAATGGAAAGCCCAGAGAATGCATGAATGGAAATGTACAGATACACTTTTCTGTTAATAACTTATAAAGAAAAATGTGAGTTTTAGTGTGCTGATTTGAAAAATATCCAAGGTGAGAGAAAACAATGAAAAGTGGTAGAAATTCTATTTTGTTATTTGTAAATCACTTATAAATATAATGCATACGTACACGTATTTGTCACACACTTAGATGTACTGAAAGGGTTTGTCAGAAGAGGAGAAGAGATACTACAATGGCCCAAATTTTCTTTCTAAAATTGACAGAATAAGCAACGTCCTAACCATCTGCAGAAAGATTTATCTCAGAGTGACAGAACCTTTGGGCTATAAGATACAAACCCCCTTCCTTGTTCTGCAAGTGAGGGAGGTGAGGTCTAGAAGTTGTGTGGCCAGCCAGGCAGTGACCAAGGCCAAACCAGACCTCACACCCCCTCAGAGTCAGTCAATAAGGATTTCAACCGAAAGGAAGTATTACGTGGGGAAAACACATAAAAATAAAATTTGCTCCCAGAAATATAATCCAAAAATAGAACAATGAAGTTTTATCACCACTAAAAGATTAAGGAAAATATTTTCAGCTCATACTTCCTGGTCTTCTCCCTCCAGGTCCCACAGTTTGTTTACTAGGTAATAATCAAATCTTATCTGAAAAGATGCTCGTAACAATCGTTAGAAACGTTTATTTTCATAGTTCGGCACTGCTGCTTACCAAGAAGAAGCTAGCCTGCCTTGCCTGGCATCGTTTTCTCTGAACTAGTACATATGAACACGTCTAGCAAGGTCCTCAAAGATCACATCACGTGTTTTTTTTTTTTTTTTTTGAGACGGAGCCTCAAGCTATCCCCCTGGGTAGAGTGCCATGGCATCACAGCTCATAGCAACCTTCAACTCCTGGGCTCAAGCGAGTCTCCTGCCTCCGCCTCCCAAGTAGCTGGGACTACAGGTGCCCACCACAACACCCGGCCATTTTTTGGTTGCAGCCATCATTGTTGTTTGGTGGGCCCGGGCTGGGGATTCGAACCCGCCACCTTAGGTGTACGTGGCTGGCGCCTTAGCTGATTGAGCCACAGGCACCTAGCCATATCACATGGTTTTAAGAGAATCAATAGATTAAAAATAAATGTAGACATAAACTAGGCAGAGAAGATCCTTGCTCTTACAGCATTTACATTCTAGTTTGAGAGATAAACATAAATAAACCAGAAGCAAAATAATGACACATATTAGGCAGAAGTTTAAACTGGATGATACGATAGTGGCTGCCTGGCCACGGCTAACCACTGGAAGAGGGGTGGGAAAGGTCTTTCTGAGGTGTGAAAGGTGGCAAGGTGTTCCAAGCAGAAGGAACGGCCAGTACAAAGGTTCTAAGGTGGGAATCAGCCTGGCATGTTTGAGAAATAGGAGTACAGTCAGAGAGATGTAAGTGCAACGGGGAAGCGGGGAAGTGTAGGGAGGTGCGACGGACTTGAAGATAGGAGATAAGGTGAAACAATCCTTTTGAAGAGGAGCGAAAAAACACTAGAAGGAATTATAGTGGGAGCTATTAAATGACATTTTAAATTTGGGGTCATGAATTTAAAACAAGGGAAGATCAATGTGTCCTGCTCTCTGAAAAGAAAAGCTCAGCTGCTCTAGCAGAAGCATGAGCGGCCCGGCCTTTGTGAAGGAAGTAGAGACAGAGTGAAGTGAAGAAGCTGCGTTTTGCCAGAGAATGAGGCTGATGATAGGGTTAAGGAGTGTGAGCTGGTTCCAGCCATGACTGAGCCTTCCAGAGCAAATGCAATAAAAGGAGAAATGGGGCTCAGCATCCGTAGCTCAGTGGTTAGGGCGCCGGCCACATGCACCGGAGCTGCTGGGTTCGAACCCAGCCCAGGCCTGCTAAAAAACAAAACAACAACAACCAAATAGCTGGGCATTGTGGTGGGCGCCTGTAGTCCCAGCTACTTGGGAGGCTGAGACAAGAGAATCACTTGAGCCCAAGAGTTTGAGGTTGCTGTGAGCTATAATGCCACGGCTGGCACTCTACCATGGGGCGACAAAGTGAGACTCTATTTCAATAAGAACAAAACAAAACAAAAAAAAAAAAAGAAAAGAAAAGAAAAAAGGGGGAGAAATGAGTGAAGAAGTTGACAATATTTGCAGAGGAAGACTACAATGACAGCCTATGGGATCTGGGTAAGAAAGGAAATAAAGTCACAAGGATGGTGACTGATAGAAAGCAAGAGGGCCAACTGACCAGGGTCTTGATGAGGCTGAAGATTACTGAATAAAGTGTGTGATCCTACAATGTGAGGAGGGGGTGAACGAGTGGACTCCTGGGGTTGACCATCAAGGTCACCCAGGCTTGTGGCTAGCCCTGTAGCACTTTTGTGTAGATTAGAAAGAAGAATCCCTTCTTTAATACACTTTGTTTCCTCCTGTCCAAACAGTTTACAAGAAATATTCAAATCAAATGCCTATAAAGTGGGCACACGTCTTTGAAACATGTGCCCTGTGCCCTACACAATCTGTGCAAATGTAGGTGAAGATGCCATGAAAGGGATGATTGTAGAAGAAGGCGGCTGAGGCAGCTGCTTGCCCTGGAAATTCCTGCCTGTGGAGATGCTCGTCCTCCCGCCTGGCCCTGGAACACCTGAGGACAGCAGCCTGCCCACACGCGCAGCTGTACCCCTCAGGTCAATGTGCCACGGGCCACGCACAGCACCTTTCACCAAAGACTGACGCCAAGGGAGGTGATTGAAAATGTGGCTTTTCTTTCACAGAAAATTGTGAATCATTTGTTTTTCCTTGAACTATTATCTTAAAAAAAGATATATATTATTTTCATGTTTGTTTTTCAGGTAATCACTAAGAAAGAAAAAGCCCTTGTTATTGTGTATCTGCTATATACAGACCTAGAATGATTATCCCGAACAAATGGAGATCTGGGGAAAAGGACTGCTGGGGGATCCCTGAGGGTACAGTCCAAGCTTTCTTCAGGCGATCTTTTCATACGCCTTACACTGTACTGTTGAGTTTGGTATTAGTAATAAATACACCTAGTAATAGTAACCTATGGAGACTACTACTTAGGGTGGGATAAGAGATTCAGTAAACAAACATGTATTGAGTGTCCACTGTAAGCAAGGAGATAGGAAGGTTAAGAACATATAGACTCTGCTTTTAGAAAGCTCACGGATAAATTATAATCACTCCTGATAAATATTATGAATCAAGTATGAGAAAAGTAGACTTTAGTCTCGGCCAGCGTTGTCAGAGCAGGCAGTCTCCACATTGGAGGGGATCTTTGTACTGAGTCTTCAGGAGTGAGTAGAGTTTGCTGCCAGCAAAGGCTGCAGCAGTAAGATCACAGGCGGGGAGCAGTGAAGGGGCTGGGTCAGATGAGGGATGGTGATGAGGACACAGCATGGAAAAAGAGGAACCCATGAGCAGGGGAGGGGGAGGTGACACTGGAGAAGGACATTGGGCCAAACTGTGAAGGACTTTGGGCCTGTGCAAGGAATTGGCAGCGGAGTCACAGAGAAGTTTTTAAGGAGAGGAATGACATGATCTGATTTTTTTTTTCCATAGAGACAGAGCCTTACTCTATCACCTTCAGTAGAGTGCCATGGCGTCACAGCTTACAGCAGCCTCCAACTCCTGGGCTTAGGCGATTCTCTTGCCTCAGCCTCCCCAGTACCTGGGACTATAGGTGCTTGCCACAACGACCAACTATTTTTTTGTTGCAGTTTGGCCGGGGCTGGGTTTGAACCTGCCACCCTCGGTATATGGGGCCAGCGCCCTACTCATTGAACCACAGGTGCCGCCTGATCTGATTTGTTTTTAAGGACTACTCAGTGGGCAGCAAAGGCAAGCCGCTCACAGCAGAGGGACAGATTCAGGAGGTGCAGTAACCGAGATGAGATGATGAAGGTATTTCCCTCTCCAACAGGGTGAACGGGGCCGCAGAGGAAAGACTTCTGAGGCAGAAATGGAGGCATTTAGTGACTGCCTGGATGGAGGAAAGTAAGGAGAGGGAGGAGGCAAAGCTGTTTGGTGGTTTCTAGGTGTGGAGACTGTGAGTAGTGATCATTAATTCCTAAGACAGGAATATAAGAAGAGGGGCAGGTAGATGCAAGTTTATAGATTCCCTCATAGAAAAAGCCATTAAAGGACTATGGAAGGATACTTCAAAAACAAAAACAAAAAACTCCCCACACTACTTTCTGACTACCTTTATTACTTTACAATTTACTAAATGCTACTGAGCACACCAGTGTAAGCAAACCAACAAATCATCATTCTGTCTGGATAAGTATTTTTGAATTACATGAATTATAAAATCCTCTACATAAAAAAAACTGAATAATTTAAACACAATTTTTTTTGTCCAAATGTTTTAAGCCAAGCATTTATTATTAATAGGGACATTTCCAAGATATAAGAGGAGAATGTATAAGCCTGAAGTTACATAAAATTATTTTCCGAATCAAGAAAATAGTATAGATTTAAATTAATGCTACCCACAGCTTAAACTGTAGAGATAAAAGAAACAGGCAGATTGGGACCTACCTCTGTAAGACAAAGGGTACCCCTTACTGATCTTAGAACTGTCCCTCACTCTTTCACTCACCAACTCACACCTAATTACTAGGTGCCTGTGGTCTGGGAAGGTAATGGTAAACAGAACAAATAGGGTTCCTGCACTCGAGAAGCTTGGGGTTTAATGGTAGAAATTAATAGTTAACAAGCAAACAGAACATAGGTGCCAATTGTGAGAAGGGCCAAGGAAGAAGTCAAAGGAGGTGCTGTAATGAAGAGTAACCAGGGAAATATACATGAGATATCTGATTCAAAGGAGGTATGACTCAGAGTCAAATGAGACAGGAGCTGATGGGGGTGAGTGGGCAGAAAGACATTCTTTCTGTCTGTATTTTTTTTTTTTTTTGAGACAGAGTCTCTTACTCTGTTGCCCTGGGTAGAGTGCTGTGGCATCATAGCTCACAACAACCTCAAAGCCAGGGTCAAGTGATCCTCTTGCCTCAGCCTTCTGAGTAGCTGAGACTGCAGGTACCTGCCACGACACCCAGCTAGTTTGTCTATTTCTAGTTGAGATGGGGTGTCACTCTTGCTCAGGCTACTTGTCAGCTCAGGTGATCCTCCCGCTTTGGTCTCCCAGAGTGCTAGGATTCTAGGTGTGAACCACTGTGTTCAGCCAGAAAGACATTCTGAACAGAAAGAACAAGGAAGCAACTGAGAAAAAAGCCAGCGAGGCTAGAGGTAGGGAATCTGGCAGTGGTTCGGGAGGCAGTCAGGGATGTAATCCTCTTCCAGAGCCTCGTCATGTCATCAGCACTGTGGTAGACTCGTTTTTTTAAGCATCACTTTCTATTTAATTAAATGGTGGGTTCTGCATGTTTCTAAATCCTCACTTTTTATGTTTATATTAAATTTAGCTCCTTTTCTAAGTACAAAATTAAAAGAAAAAAGTGTAGTGGATGTGATGTACCAGCCAGACCCATCTCTGTGGGAAGGAGGTGCTTATACCCACAGCTGCAGGGAGAGTTGGGTGAATCAAAGATTTCAGTGGAATTTCCCTTTGGTACTTGCCCTCAGAGTTAGAAAGCTGACTACCCCAAGGTCACACCCCTCATGGTGGGTAGGAGGGAAACCAGCATCTAATGACTGGTCAGTGCAGGAGGGTAGAGACCAGAAGCTCTTATCTAAGGCAGGACAAGGGGTCACGCTGGCTCCAAAGCTCCCCAGGGATCTACTGAGGCCTCTGCTGGGAATGCATCACCTCATCCTCCCTTCTTCACTCCTCTAAAGGTGCTCATCTCAAGGTGACTCTCCAGGACACTTGCTGCACAGAAATTCCTGTCTCAAGAGTCTATTGCTCAGGGAATCTGACTTAAGACTGTATGTAAATAGTACATGTCTATTCTTAGATGTTTACAGTCAATATTTTTATTTTTGAGACAGAGCCTCAAGCTATCCCCCTGGGTAGAGTGCCATGGCATCACAGCTCATAGCAACCTCCAACTCCTGGGCTCAAGCGAGTCTCCTGCCTCAGCCTCCCAAGTAGCTGGGACCACAGGCGCCCGCCACAACACCGGCCATTTTTTGGTTGCAGCCATTATTGTTGTTTGGTGGGCCGGGCTGGGGATTCAAACCTGCCACCTTAGGTGTACGTGGCTGGCGCCTTAGCCGATTGAGCCACAGGCGCCGAGCCAGAAAATTATTTTTTAATGAGAAAGTGTTAGCTTGCATTTATTGTATGCATTATGCACAGTCATAAAAGTATTAATAAATAGCTTTTTACTGGCTGTCAAGTTCTGACAATTAAGTCTGTGAGCACATCCTAGAAAAAGTGCCACATATCTGATTACTGAATATCACTGTGGTCACCATTGAGGGACTCTCCTTGGGATGCTATGCACTGATACCCCAGTGCCTCGTACACATTTTAAAGCAATTTTGGAATTCTTTTTTCTGGAATGATCTTCAGAGCTCTTGTACAACACTAAAAACATACAATAATGAATGCCACTCAGCATGGCACTGCCACGTGTCGACACAAACACAGGTGCGAGACATTGGTGGGCCAATGACACCTTATGGAGTTTACACAGTGTTGCCGATGTTAAGCACAAAGCAGCAGTTCGTGGACTTATTTGTCAGACTCCTGTTTCTTCAGTTACACTAGATTTGCAGCTTTTAATATCATCTGGTACTACATAATTTCTGGTAAACTCTTATAACCTACTGATTTCTTTTATTTCGAAAGAAAACATATTAAACTCAATGTTATTACACATCTTGGCCTGAGCCAAGTGTTTAATTTACAGTGCTTCTAGCTCTTTAAAAGGTGATTATTTTGAAGGGAACTGTGGCTCATATCTGTAATTCGACTGCTTTGGGAGTCTGAAGTGGAAGCATTGATTGAGCCCAGGCATCTGAGGTTATTGTGAGCTATGACTATGCCACTGTACACCAGTCTGAGCAACAGAATCAGATATCCTGTCCCTTCAAAAAAAAAAAAGCAGTGTTTTCAGTATCCCTGATCCAACTCTGATCCAATTTAAGGCAACAAATAATCCTTGAATGTGTCGTGATTTTAAGATGTGTTTTGTAATAATTTCTTAGTGCTTTCTTAAAGTTAATTTGTTGGCATGCTGTTTTAAAACTTTGAATTAATAGATTGTACTTTCTATGGCAATCTCCATGCTTTTCACCTAGTGTATAGAGTGAGTAAAGTATAATACATTGAGAAGATGTTAAGTTCTGATCATAGTATTCTACATTGCAGTGTCATAAACACCGTATACCTGCTGAACAGAGCTCTGAGTAAATAATTGGCATCTGATTTTGCCATTCGCACCTCATTTGCTATATTTTTTCTTTCAATCATAATCTTTAACATTTAATATCAATCTATATTTGCAAAACAAGGATTCAATCAAAAAAGAGAATACATTTTCTATACTTGAGAAGTCCATAGGCTACTTTAAGCGGCAAAGTGATAAGCAACTATTAATAAATTCAGCAACACACTCGTGTTACAGAATGTCCGAAGTGGTCAGGGAGCATGAAGAGAGAAAGGTCCTACTTTGTGCAAACACGAGGAAACCACAGGGATGAATAAGTGGTTGCCCGGACAGCTTTTATTTCTCCCCTTATTTTTCCTAACATAAAGAGTTTCTCTGGCAAATCTACCAGTGAATCAATACATAACTTTTAAGAATTTCTCATGGTACACTTATGATCAGCAGTAGAGCCTATTTGCCAAAAATTAATTAGTGAGGTCTCAACTATCTCGTCAACGTAGTTGGTCCGAATTTGTCCAAGTAGAACTGCGTTTTACTCATTTACTTAAGATAAATTTACCCCTAAAATACAGGACTTGTTTTAGCTATTATGCCTGGGTTGTCCTCATCTCTTCATCTCCTTTCTTCAACTAGTTATTTTATTTTTTAGTTTAAAAACCTCATTTATCACTTAATGAGGATGCCCTCTTGTCCTGTCTAGGCTAAAACTCTTTGGAATAATGCAGTTTCATAGAACTACTTTTTTTTTTTTTCATTCGTCACAAAAGTAATTTCACACAAAATAGTGTAGACCCTTTATTAGTGTCATTCACCCACACAAAACTACCATTGTTCAGCCCAGGAACTGTTTTTACTTTAGATTTTTTTAAAATATATTTGTTATGTAACTCAAGATTATTTAATAGGTGATAAATATTATAGGTAAAAAACAAAGGGATAGGGGAATGAACATAAATTCAGTATATATTATTTCCTATTGGTGGTAAATTTTTTTTTCCATTTGTCTCATGGTCCTCAATTAAGCAGATACATATTTCTACTTTTAAATTCAGTAATGGTAATAGCATTCTTTTAATTTTCACCTTATTATGATAAGAACAGGTAATATGAACTCTACCATCTTAAAATTTTAAGTGCATGATGCATCCTTGCAGATATATTTTATGGATGCAGTTTTATACAGCAAATCTCTACAGCTTATTCATCCTGCTCAACTGAAACAATGCCCACTGATCAGTAACACTTCAGTTTCGCCTGTCCCCAGCCCTGGGACCCAGCATTGCCCTCTTTCATTGTATAAATTTGACTATGTTACATACCTCATGTCCTGTGACTGGCTTTTTGATTTAGCATAATGTCCTGAAAGTTCATCAATATTGCAGAATTTCCTTTTTCTAAAAGATTGACTATTATTCCATTGTGTATTTATACCACATTGTCTTTAGCCATTCATTTGCTTATTGATATTTAGGATATTTTCACATTTTGGCTATTGTGAAATACAATGAATGTGGGAGTGGGGCTATCTCTTTAGGATTTTGATTTCAATTTTGTACATCGATATTACAAAATGGCATTGCAGAATCATCTGGTACTTCTAGTTTTAAATTTGGGGGCGAACCTCCCTACTGTTTTCTGTAACAGCTGCATTTCTTCTCCATTTCTAAAGACTGGGCCAGTGACTACAAAGGTCTGTTTTTCAAACTGAAGCTGTCAGCTGTAGCTTTGTACATTCCTTACCCACATTTTCTAATTGAGAGAACTTCAATTCTCCCTGGGCAAAAACCTTCATTATGTAACATTATATACATAAATAGAACTGACTTTAAAACCTGCATATTTTGTAAATAAATTTACTCATTTGAAAATCCTAAATATGTCTATACAAAGCCTTCTCAAAGTATTGCCGCTTCAAGGGAGAATGAATATGATTAAAAATATGGAGTCAGCTTACAAACTGATTGTGTCAGGCTAGTCTTTCATTATCTAAATGATAAGATTATTTTCATCCGAAGAGTCTCTGAACATTATGGAGAAACATTTGAAAGACTTTCTAAAGGATATTCTAAAATGTTTTCAAAATTTGATGGCACCAGTGAATGAAAAGAGTACTTTTCTTAGCATTTTGAAGATAAAACTAAATAACTAAGCACATTCAAAAGATCAGGTTTTGGAGACTGATTCATACCAATTCTTTAAAAGAACATGGTGAAATGAATTTTCTCCTTGGGTAAATGACTAAGAAATAAATCTTAATACGTAATATTTTCAGAGAGATCACTTATATCATTTACCTTTTCTGTTAACACATTTGCAAAGTTTAGATTTTTTAAAGCCAGAAAACAAAGAAACCATAGTCTCTAATTGTTTTATTTAATCTGGTGATAACAACACTAGTTTACATTAATATTTCTCCTTCTGAATACTAGCAAGGCATATAGCCATCAAGCTAGTAATTTATGACCAGTTTTTTTGCAATGTAAGTTCTGCCCACTAGGGTATGAGATGCTGAAATGATGTATTATGGGATTTCACATTCATGCACTTAAAGGGAACATATATTCCTCATTCGGGCCATGTTTCACAGCTTTGATGACATTGTAGCAGTCATCTTGGAGCCAAAGATGGAAGCAACCTATCCTACATGCATGGAATCTGCATGGAAACTTCAATGAGATACAGAGATAAGCTTCTCTCTAATTTAGTCATTATATTGTGGCCTCTTATTCTTATAACAACACTGCTTAGGCGATACCATCATTACTAAAATAAAGATGCTCAGATTATTTTAAAATTAGTGACAGTCGATAATCAACCATCATAAATACTTTTATTTTGTATGTGGGAAATATTGACAGTAAATAATTTTATACAATAAGTGACTTTATCTTGAATTTAACAAAATACTTTTTAAAAATTTAAATTTTAACATTTGTGTTTGCTTTATGGTTTCTCTTATTTTATATCAATGTTTGTTGCTTTTTTACTTCATGATGGTGATGTAAAATTTTTATACTGAAATTTTCCTGGAATAAAAATTGAGTTAACCTAACTAATAATACTGGATCAAAAACCATAGAGATATTCAATGCATATGGTAAAATCATGAAGGCAGAATCCAAATGACACTCCAATAAGTACTTTAAAAATGTTAATGCTTTCTAACAAGAAGCATTTTAAAAGAATAAGATCTGTATGGCTTATGGCTTTATGGCTTATGGCTAAGGTCATACCTAGCTGTATGACTCGGGATAATTTACTCAGTTTCCATCTATCAGTTTACTCTTGATATTAAGTAAATAAGAGTAATAAACATATCAATTCAATAAGACTGTAACATGGGTAATATTATATATAGTTTTAAGACTGCAAAAAGTTGGTTCTGGCACATAGCAAACATCTGGTGTTGTGATGTACAATGAGGCGCCTTCATTAGCAAAATTCCCCATAAATGAGATGCTATCATTTATGTAATAAAAATCACTCATGACAAAAACAAAACACTGGGCCCTAAAACTGTGAAGGAATCTTTCATTTCACACTATCACTAATTCATCTTAATAAACACAGTCATTTAAATCATGTTCCGTTAGGAAATCATCACATACAACTTCCACGAACTTCGGAAAAAAATGTATGAAATTACAAAATCATGACCTAGTATTTACTACTTATAAAGATAATAAATCAGTAAAGAAAAATCTGAACTTTACCCACAATTTCATTACGAAATGTAAAAGGATATTTTAAAAATGCAGCATAAGTGACAAAATTTGTTTTTATTGGACTAATCAATTCAGCGTCTAGTTGAATTCTGACATTTGAACATAGGTGTTAAAGCAGTGAAAATCAAAGGTCTAAAACAAGTTTTCATAATTCTGTCGAATCAGAGTAAATAAATTATCTTTCAGTAGTTCTGAGCAAAGGATAGATGGTCACGTGTATTTACCTTAGTTTAGCTGATATTTATTGTTGCAGCCATATACTAATTCCAACTATCAGTGCCTTTCCATTTGGTCCTTGAATTATGTTAGGCAATTTTATAAACCTTAATTTTTGAGAAAATAATTAATAACATTCTGATTTGAGGGACTTCTGGGCAATCAATCTATCACCTTCCTCACTTCTACCTGAGACTTATAGTTTCGTGGCAATGCCAGTTATTTGATAGATAACTATGTGGTTTTGAGACAATAAAAAGTTAATCCTGCCACACAGTGAGCTTGGTCAAGTATGGGTTAAGTCAGACACCATTGCACATCATAATGCAATTTTACCTTCAATAAAAAGTTAATATTTTTACATTTTAAAATTTCTTTATTTCATTTACTGAGTTTTCCAATTCTGCCTACTGTTTTATTTAACAACTTAATAAAACTTGTGAGGTTTTTCCTTTGGATATGCTTTAGGGAATAATTTCTTTCTTCCATTTCCTAAGGAAGAGCTTTATGATCCAATAAGAATTATTGCTAACCCGCATTCATTCTTCAGGGGACGAACATACAGCCTGCTTTACTATGGAATTTAATTATTGCTAACATTAATATGTGATGACCACTAAAAGAATGAATCATTTTTAAAAAGCAGAGAAATACTTCACTCACCTTAAATTAAAACATACTGAAAGTGGGAGCTCTGCAAAGTTACTATTTTTGCGTTTTGTTTTTCTTTTATTTTTAAATCATTTTCACTACTCTAGTGTGATTTTATTATTTCCTAGACCACCTTCTCCATTCCTTTTCTTAGACCTTGAAAATATGCCTTGGAGAATTCAAATTCTAGTGTGGTGTGCCATTTAGGTCACTGTTCTAAGTTATATTGAATTTAATCATGGGGTCAATTGAACCAAATAGCTTTACTGTTTCTAATCTACTAACTGCACATTTTCTCTGAGATTGGATAGGACTGGTCCTATTAGGATTTCTGACACGGAAGGTCAATAATTCTTTATTTCATTCATAATTTTATATTTTATTGTCCTACACCTCTCAAAAGTTTCAGTTTTTTGAAGAAAATGAAATCTCCTATCACTAAACTAGAATGTTATTTTCTTGTCTTCTTTGTTATCAGGAGACTTATTATTCTTTTCTCCTCAATTTCAAGTTTTCCACTTGGTAACTTCTCTTTTATCATTTATCTCTAGTATTTAGATATAATATTATAATATAATGCTGATTTGCTTCTACTAAGTTATATTTTTAATTTTAAATAATCTAACAAATTAAAATTTGCCTTAATAAAAATGTTAGCATTATAAGCAATTTAACTACTGTACTTTTCCTATGTACTTTTGATAATGTAAGCATTATAAGCAAAGTTAATCTCATATGATAATTTGAGTAATTCGATGAAAATAGAACTTTGGCAAACCTAATAAAGACTTTATTTTATATTTGACTAATGGAAAGTGTATAATTTCTAAAAAATACCTTGAAACAAAAACATAGGCATTTTATCATTTTAACTGAGAAAATACCTCAAGTATAAGCAAAGAAGGCAAAGCCCCAAATTCTAGACCTGACTGAATAAGTATTTTTGGTGACTGTTGGCAAATTTGGGTTTCATAATAATTAATATGTGCAGATTTTTGAACCGTTGCCTTTGATATTCACAACACACTAGTTAGGAAAAAACATATTGCAATTTGGGAAAGTTAAATTCTTTTTATTTTATTTTATTTTTATTTCAAATTAATATAAGGGCACACATTTTTAGGTTGGGTTGTTCTTACTGCCGAGGTAAAGTTCAAGTATAGTTGAGCCCTTCATACAGGGGGCATGCTGAACACCTTCACATTGTGCCCATTAATTGAGATCCTGCTAATCGCCCTCCCCCTTGTTAAACTATATTTTTGTTTTATGGTTTGTGTGGCAAATAATTGTTTACATATTGGTACATATTGTTTACATATTGGTAATTGTTTACATATTGACTACATTGACTTTTTTTTTATTCTTGAGATGCTTTTGCTAAGAAAAATGTGTTTCAACTCTATCCAGGTAAATAGAAAAGAAAAGTCTCCATCTTTTCTCATGGCTGAATAGTACTCCATGGCATACATATGCTACAGTTTGCTAATGCATTCACAGGTTGATAGGCATGTGTGTTGCTTCCACAACTTGGCAATTACGAATTGAGTGGCAGTAAACAGTCTAGTGCAAATGTCCTTGTGGTAAGGTGATATTTGTTCTTTTGGGTAGATACCCTAGTGATGGAATTGCAGAATCCAGTGGAAGGTCTACTTTCAGTTCTTTAAGAATTTTCCATATTACTTTCCACAGAGGTTGGATTAATTTGCAATTCCACCAGCAGTGTACAAGTGTTCCCTTTTCTCCACATCCATGCCAACGTCTGTAGTTCTGAGATTTTGTGATGTGAGCTAATCTTACTGGAGTTAGATGATATCTCAGAGTGCTTTTGATTTGCATCTCTTGACGATTACAGATGATGAACATTTTTTTCATGTGTTTATTGTACTGGTTGGCCATTTGTGTGTCATCATCAGTGAAGTTTCTGTTCGAGTCTCTTGTCCCCTTATAAATGGAGTTGTTTGCTCTTTTTTGGTTGATTAATTTGAGTTTAATGTAGTTTCTAGTTATCAGATCTTCATCAGATGCAAAACATGCAAAATTTTTCTCCCTTTGCAAAGGCTGTCTGTTTGCTTTGGTTATGGAAACCTAAGTTGTACAGAAGCTTTTTAGCTTGATCAAATCCCATGTATTTATTTTTGGTGTTTCTGCAATTGCCTTCCTCTAGAATCTTTTCCCAGGCCAATATTTTCATGTGTTTTCCCCACACTCTCTTCTAGAATTTTTATTGTTTCATATCTTAAAGTTAAGTCTTTTATCCAGTGAGATTCAGTATTTTTTGATGGTGAGAGTTGTGGGTCCTGTTTCAGTCTTCTACATGTGGCTGACCAGTTCTCCCAGCCCATTTATTAAATAGGGATTCTTTTCCCTAGTGCATGCTTTTGCTTGGTTTATCAAAGATCAAATGGTGATATATGGTCAAGAAATATAATCTAGCCTCAGGATACAAAATCAATTCCCCCAAACAGTAGCTTTCATATACGTGAATAACAGTCAAGCTAAGAATAAAACCAAAGACTCAATACCTTTTACAGTAGTTTCAAAGAAGATAAAATAACTGGAAATATATCTAACAAAGGACTTAAAATACCTCTATAAAGAAAATTTTGAAACCCTCAGAAAAGAAATAGTAGAAGATGCTAACAAATGAAAGAGCAAACCAAGTTTGTGGCTGAGAAGAATCAACATCATGAAAATGCCCATATTACTCAAAGCAATCTACAGATTTAATACAGTCCCCATCAAAGCACCAATGTCATACTTGGAAGAACTTGAAAAAATAGTACTTTGTTTCTTATGGAACCAGAAAAAAACCCAAATAGACAATATAATTCTTCAAAACAAAAACAAATCTGGAGGCATCATGTTACTAGACTTCAGGTTAAACTATGAGTTTATAGTGAGCAAAACAGCATGGTACTGTGGTAGTGGCACAAAAATAGGGTCATAGATCTAGGAATAGAATAGAGACTATAGAGATGAACCCAACCACAAATCGCCATTTGATTCTTGAAATATTAAATTCTATTCACAAAGATATGTGAGTGGAAGGGGAGGTAAACTCACACCTATTGGGTGAGATGCACATATTTTGGGTGGAGGGTACACTTATTTAATCAACTTTAAATGGACAAATGCCAATTACATAACCAAAATGTGTGTATCCCTGTAATATTCTGAAATGAAAAATAAACATATAAAAGTTTTCTGTTGAATATCAGAAAGGTGTTTTGTAGACATAGACAATAATTATTATAAAATTTGTATAGAAATCCCAAGAGACAAAAATTACCAAGACATTTTTTTAAATGAGGTGGGAATAATAAATCTAACAGATTTCAAGCCCAATTTCATAGCCACACTTGTCAATGCTTTGTGGTATTTAGTAGAGAGATACACACATTGATCAAATAAAATAAAATAAAATAGAGGAGACAACCCAGAGATTGACCCAAACAAATTTGAACAAATGATATTTGAGAAGATGCAAATGCCATCCAGTGATAAAACAGCCTTTCCAGAAATATTATTGAAAGAATGAGACATTCCTAGGCTAAAAAATAAATTTTGATTTAATCCCTTCTCACATATAATTAATAAAAATGTGCAAAACACATAAATTTTACTGCAAATGTTATGTGTTTCATTGGAAATTAGAAAACTTTAAAAAAAATTTGAAATAAAATTAGAAAAAATATCTTCTGCATCTAGGACAGGGAAAAATTCTTATAATATTGACATCAAAAGTATGACTTATGAAAGGAAAAATGTGATATAATTTAATTTATCAAAATTAAAAATTTTTCTTGGTGAAAGACCATTTGATAACATGAAAACACAAATTTAATAGTGGAAGAAAATATTTGCAAAGTATATATATCCACCAACGAAAAAATATGTAAAATATATAAAGAATGCTCAATATTCAACAGTAAAAACCAATCCAATCAGAATTTGTGTAAGGACAGGCATGGTGGCTCACATCAGTAATCCTAGCACTCTGGGAGACTCAGGAGGAAGAATCCTTTGAGCTAAGGAGTTTGAGACCAACCTGAGAGAGAGTGAGACCCTGTCTCTACTGAAAGTAGAAAAGTTAAACAGACAATGTAGCATGTACCTATAGTCCCCGCTACTTGGGAGGCTGAGGCAGGAGGATTGCAAATGTTCAATATCATTTTTCTTCAGGAAAAGGCACACAAGAACCATAATGAAATTTCACTATTCAACTATCATAAAAGCCAAAATAAAAAGAGAGTGAAGACACTACATACTTACGAGGATGCAAATAAACTGGATCAATCTTACTCTGCTGGTGGGAATGTAAATGGTTAAAAACATTCTGAAATAATTTGATAGTTTAAAAACCTAACCAAATAACAATCATATAGTCTTTGAAATTTGCTACAGACACATAAACGACAAAAAATTATATGTTAAAATGTATTAAATTTAAGACATGTTATTTATCATCTTTTTCCCTTATGAACATACTAATAGAATGAAATATTCTGTTATATAACATTCTTAAAATACAGCATTATAAACATAAAAAAGTAATTAGTGGTTTTCAGGGATTCAGGAGGGATAAAAATGAAGGGAATTAGGTAGGGCTATAGAAGGGCAACATAAAGGATCTTTATAGAGTCATTCTGTATCCTATTATCAATTACGTTATTCTAGTCATGATTTTGTACTATCCTTTTGAAAGATGTTACCATTGAGAAAGGTAAAAAAATTCCTCTGAATTATTTCCTACAGTTGTAAATTTATCTGAAAATTTCTCAAACTAAGAAGTTGAATTTAGAATGTAATAGGAAATTACAAAATGTATTTCAAATGAAAAAATGAAAAGAATGCATAAATCTTCTTAGTCAAAAATAGATTTCAATTATGCCATGGACAGCATCCAATGAGGATTTCAAAATACATTTTTACAGTGTATAACATGCCGTTGGGAGATGTTGGGGGTGTCTTGTAACTTCTGAGACAAGTTTGACAAGACATTCCTGGGGTAGCGCCCTGTCACACATCTAAGAACTAGATGGAAGAAGGAATCCGTTCCTCCTAGACACATTCATGAAGAATTTATCCTTTGCAACTTTGGGCTACAGGGAAAGAGAAATCCTGGTAGCTTACCCGTGCTATAAGGGAAGCCTCGGTTAAAGTGTGAAAGGAGAGCCTGGACCGTCCTTTTCATCTTTTCAGACCTTACCATACTGAGTAAAATTTCCATCAAGCTGAGCTTGCTCGGTTGTTGGGGGAACTGGGATGGGTGTTGGCTGGAATGTCACACATTCTCACTATTATTACTTATGTTTTAGTAGATTTTCTTGAAAAAACATTGTTGCATTTGTTGTATGCCCTTAGAGTAATTTCCAGAGACTTAGAATGATTGTTTTATTTGTTTTGTTTTTGTTTTTTACAGTATTTGCCAGCTTGGCCCATTTTACTAGGGATAGATTCATTGAGGTAACACTGTTGTGCTGAAAGTAAAATCCAGTTTACTTTTTTTTTTTTAAGTATACAAAACATGAAAGAAAAAAAGATTTAAACAACAGAGCTGTTGATCTAATAGAGCAAAATAAATTTCAGGACCTACAAGAGTCTACTCAATAAAAGCATTATTAACATGGTCATAGTTTAAGGCTGTTTTCCCAATAAAATAGGATGCTGACTGGACTCTGTTTTATATTCATTAAATAGCATTTTTGCATAATCCAATAAGCATATACTTTTTTATCCTAGTTTGTTGAAATATTTTATCTATTATTCACAACTAATTGAATCCTGCTGTACAGAACACCATGAAACATTCTTAGCTTACAACTCTACGTTAAAAACACTGCCATAGATAAGTTTCCTTACCTTAGTTGTACAAGAATTCTGCCACGTTGAAATAACTTGCTCATACAGCTCTGATAAAAGAAAAAACTTAAGCACATTTAAATTTTAAAGGGTCTATTTAAGCATTTCCAAGGGGTAGCACCATGATTCATGAACTGGAGGCAAAAGGCTAGTTTGAATAGGACAAAAGGGGAAACTTTTATAAGGTAGTTAGAGAAGCAAGACAGAGAAAACAATTTTGATGGGTTTATGTGGAAAGTTTGTAGTTAGAAATTGGGTGTTGGTGTCTGACTTGTGTAGTTTCTGGTTCAGTTTTCTATTAACATTGAACTTTAGTTTGTATATGTAGAAATTTAAAGTGCCAGAGCCATGCAGTCTAATGGGCTCCCAACTAGAAATTTGTTAACAACTCTAACGAGGTCCTAGTACGTGTTTGAGGTTGTTTGAGAAGAACTGCCTTGCCTTTGAATTATTTAAAAATAAATTCATATTGTAAATGTAGGAAAAAATTAAAAATACATAAATAAATAAAATGTAAAATAATTTCAAAGCTACTTCATACCTTAAAGAGTGAGGAAGTTTTGTGTAATTATAATATAAAAACTGAAAAGCATAAACAATATACATTTGATTACATAAACACATGTAAAACTTGTTGCCCCTATAATCCCCAATATATAATTTGAATAAAGTCAGCTGATTAAAAAGGTATATACAATAATCAATGAGTTAATGAACCTAATGGACAAAATTAATTCAATGTCACTCCTCTTTTGTAAAGTGTGGAACCAATGCTTATCAATTTACCTGTAAGCAATGCTATTGCTACATTCAAAATTTTTCGATAAGTTTATTTTCATTAAGTTCAAATTACTTTTTAGTATCTCTTGAAGTTTCTCATTTGAATCACAAGTTATTGAAAAGTATGCTACATTATCTTCAATATTTGGTATTTTTTAGCTATCTTTCTATTGATATTTCAATTAATTTCATTATAGTCTCAGAGCAAACAATGTATGATTTCTCTTCATTTAAATTTCTTAAGGTGTGTTTTATGGCCCAGAATATGATCTATGTTAATGAATTTTTTTTTTGTAAGCTTAAGAAAAAAATGTATATCCTGCTGTTGTTGGATGAAGTAGTCTGTAGATTTCAATGTACAGTTGATTAATGTCTTGTGGAGTTCAACTACGCACTTAACTGATTTTCTGCTTGGTGGATCTGTCCATTTCTGGAAGAGGTATAGAGAAGTTTCTAACTATAATATTGAATTCCTCTATTTCTCCTTGTAGATTTATTAGTTTTTGCTTCACAGATTTTACATTCTGTTTTTAGTCACTAAGAATACGATTTTTTTTTAGAGAATTGACCATTTTGTCTTTGTCTTGATCCACTTCAACAATCCTTGGCTTTTAATTGGTGTAGTAAGGCTATTGACATTTAAAGTGATGATTGTTGTAGTTGAATTAAAATCTACCATGTCCACTATGTTAGTATTTGCTATTTGTTGCCATTATTCTTTACTCCTGTGTTTCTCTTCAACTTTTTTCCCCCTCCCTTTTCTGGTTTTAATTAATCATTTTATGTAACTCCATATTCTCCTTGCTTAGCATATCGGTTATACTTTTAAAAAATAACTTTTAGTGGCCTCCCTGGATTTTATAAATAATAAAATTTACAAATAATCCAAGTCCAATTTCAAATAACAGTGTATCACTTCATGGACACTGTGAGTACCTTGAATAGCAACATGATCCTAATTCTTTTATCCCATCCTTTGTGTCTTTGATATCACTCATTTTGTTTATACATAAGTGCACACATATAGAAACACACATACGCAAACATGACTCAAATACATTGTTGCCATTATTATTTTGAGAAAACTTATCTAGAAAACCAATTAAGAATAAGAGATTTTTTAAAAAATCACTGTTATTTATTCCATCTCCAATGCCCTTTCTTTTTTTATGTAGATCTAGTTTGTTAACCAATATCATTTTTTTCATTATTATTCTACTCAGGCTTGTGTGACATAATATCACAGCCTGTGTAGGCTTAAACAGCAGGAATTTATTTTCTCACTGCTTTAGAACCTGGAAAATCCAAGACCAAGGTTCGAGTAGGCTTTGTTTATGGTGAGGATCCTTTTCCTGGCTTGCAGGCAGCTGCTCTGTCCTCCTATGGCCTTTCCCCTGAGCACACACTGACTAAGTAGAAAGAGAGAGAGATCTTCCTTTTTTTGCAAAGACGACAGTCTTTTTGGATAAGGACTCAACCATTTTGCATGTATGTAACCTATATCATCCCTCAAAGGTCTCATTTTACTTTATTTTCTGTTGCCAGTAGCAAATTATCTGAAAGTATGTAATTTATAAAGAAAAATGACTTATTTCTTACAGTAGAAGAGTGAAAAGTCCAAGGTGGAGGAGCAGCATCTGGTGAAAACTGTCCAAGCCTGGGAATCCTGGTCCATGAACCCAGTTGAACTTGTTCAATTCCTTGACTGAGCTAGAAACTTCAACAAGGACAGGGCAGCAATTGAAAGCAAAAGTGAGAGGAAACTGAAAATAAAACAAGCTGTGTGGATAGACAGCAGAAGTCACCTACACGCGTTTCAGTGTAACAAAGAGAAATTTTATTTAGGAAGAACAAAGAGAAAGTTTAGCGAAAGTGGGCCCCTCTTATGAAAGAGCCATAGAGGCAAAGGCCTGCAGGGGTATAAAAATCTTCTCCTTTTGAAACTGGCTGCAAGTCTTTCATTGGCTTATCTGCACCTCCAGGTAGTATTGTCCTTTTCTACTGGTCTTTGATGGTCTTTTTCTGTCATTGGTTACCAACGTTACTTCATACCCACACCCTTAAGGGCCCTTCCAGACTTCCTGGTTTAGCAGACCGGGTTTTCCTCCCACGTCCCTTGAAACCCCTTTCTTTGTGGATCTTCTCAAGAACTTTTGTGGATGTGGGGACTTTCTGCAGAGTCCCCAAAACCACAGAGTATCATTTGTCCTGGAAGGGTTGAGAGTGTTAGCTCAGATCTTTCTTCCTTTTCTTATAAAGCCACAAGTCCTATTCCAACAATCCATTAACCCATTAATCCACTAAACCACAATGAATTAAGGGCTCTACCTATTAAGGACTCCACTTTTCAATACTGCCATACCAGGGATTAAATTTGATTTTGATTTTCAGTGGAAGTAAATATTCAAAGCAGAGCAGCTCCTTTTTCCAAATGTAGTCATATTAAGATTTAAGGCTTCAACTATACATATTTTTTTGGCGGGGGAGGGTGCAAAATTCAATCCATAGCTTTCTAACCCTAACAACCCTCCAATTTTCCATTCTCATTGCATCCGAAATGCATTCATTTTATTCCAACAGCCTTTGAAGTCTTAAATGATTCCAGTATCCACTTCAATTTTTACACTCCAAAGTCTCATCCAAATATTATCTAAATTAAGTATGAATAGAACTTAAAGTATAATTACTTCCTGAGGCAAAATTCTTCTCCAATTATGAACCTTTGATATTAAACTAGCTATGTGCTTCCAAAATACAATGGTGAGAGAGACACAGGTTGGCATTCCCATTCCAAAAGGGAGAAACAGAAAAGAAAAAAAGAAGTGACAGGCCCACGCATATCCAAAACCCAGGAAAGCAAATTCCATTACATTGTAAGGCTGGAGAATAAGGCTGCTGGGGTCAATGCTCTGCTCTCCAAGCCAACTGGTATAGCAATTTCACCTGTGTGGTTCTATGTGATAGCCCTATCTTCAAAACTGTGCCAGGGAACCCTACCACTAAGACTCTGGTGAAGCCACCATTGCCTATTAAAATATAATAAATGGGATGGTCTCACTCTTTGAAATTGAAAGGGTGAACCTGAAAATTTCTGAATCATTTCAAAGAATCATTACAGTGAAATAGCTCTGTTTTACTGTCCTGTAGAATCTCAGAAGTATAAAAGGTTTCTTTTATTTCATCCTCAAAGCCTTATTTTATTTTGTCTTGCCTTTGTACCCTTTCAATCAAACTGGCAACATCATGGCTGCTATAATTCCATGTCTATTCCTGGCTTCTGCTGAGATGGCTGATTAGATCCATAGTTCACATCCATACTAATCTTCTCAAATGGTTGTTCAATAACACCTTTAGCTATTATCTTCACATTATGCTTTATCATTCTTTGCAATATGGATAGGCTGAGCATTTTTCAAATCTTCAAGGTCTTGTTCCTTTTTGCTTAATAATTTCTTCAATTTTTCTTTCTTCTCTTCGATTTTACTATAACAGAAAGAAACAGCAAGTCATTCATCACTTTGCTTAGAGATTTCCGCAGCTACATATCCAGTTTCATTGCTAGCAATTCTACCTTCTATAAAATACCAGAACACAATTCAATCAATTTCTTTGCACTTTAATATTAAGAATAGCTTTTTAGCTTGTTTTAATATCATGTTCATTATTAGATATCTCACCAGAATTACCTTTAATCTTTGTATTTCTACCAACACCTTGTTCATAATGCAGGGAGTCCATAATGTTTGTGTGCTTTTTCCTTCATAGGCTTCCCCAGAATTGTTTTAAATCTCTCTAGTTCCACCACTAGTTTTTCGGCTTCATATAAGATGCACCTCAAAACTCTTTTAGATGCTACTCATCATTCAGTTCCAAAGACACTTTCACATCTTGGGGACGTCTTATAGTAGCAACCCATTTATTAATATAAAATTATGCTTTAATTGGCTGACGCTGCCATAGAATCACAACATACACAGAAATGTATATTCCTACAGTTCAGGAGGCTAAAATGTCCAACATCAGGGTTCTAACTGGCTTCAGTTTCTGATGTGTGCTGCTTTTCTGCCCTATACATGGCTACTTTGACCTTACAGTTCCTCTGAACATGCAGAGAAAGACGTCTTCTCCTAAATCCTTCAGCCTTACAGATTAGGGTTGCATTCTTATGAACTCATCAAACCTTAATTAATTCCTAAAGACCTTATCTCCAAATATAATCACATTCAGAGACAGGACTTCAACCTAGGGTGACACAGTTTAGGCTATAGCACCTTCTCTCTGATGAATTGCTTTTAAGTTCACCAATTCCCACGGAAGTTTACACTTAAGAAGTTCTGGTTGGTAAAGTGTAATTCAATGTATTTTTATGTCTCTCTCTCCAGTCTTGGAGGTAGCAGTATCCCTGTGATCTCATTTCTCTGATGGATCTAAGAGAGTAGATGGCTTTTTAGTGTTTTCAGCTCTTTTGTTATTGTTATGATAGAGTGAGGATGTCCCAAATCCTTATATGCCAGTCCAGAAAAAGAGTGGATTTTATTTTTATTAGTGCAAATGTCACATTACTCACAATGGAAATGGTATTATATATTAATAGTTGACAATGTGTTGATAGTATCCAGGATGTGACAAGATTTTGATCATTTTATGTTCCAAAACAACCCTCAAAGACTTTGATCCCCAAACTTCAGGCCATAGAATGATAGATACTACCAGTAGTCTATGGCCTGTTAGGAACTGGGGCTGCACAGCAGGAGATAAGCAGTGAGCAAGTAAGTGAAGTTTCATCTGTGTTTACAGCTGTTCCCCATCACTTGCATCAATGTCTAAGCTCTACTTCCTGTCACTTCAGCAGTGGCCTTAGATTCTCACAGGAGCTGGAACCTTACTGTAAGCTGCACAAACCAGGGATCTAGGTTGGGAACCAATGACCCTTCTACATCCCAGTCTGCGGAAAAATTGTCTTCCACTAAACCAGTCCCTGGTGCCAAAAGTGTTGGGGACTACTGCTAGTACTCAGAAAATGAGTACACAATAGAGAAAAATATGATAAAAGGATACAATTGTACAATTAATTTTCTTCAACAATATGGATCCATGCAGGACTCTGTTTATAATTAAGACAGGAACCAAAGTTGGAGATAATATTTTAAGTATCTTGAAGGTATTTAACTTACAATAGAAAAAGACTATTTTTAAGCAGGTAAATTTATTTATTATTATTGGCTTATTTAAATATTTAATTGAAAAACAATTAAATATATTTATGGAATGCAAGATGGTATTTTCATTATATATACAATTTAGAATGATTAATTAAATTTAATTAACATATGATAACCTGACATATATATTATTTTTGTGGCAATAACATTTGACATTTACTCACTAGTAATTTTGACATATACGTATATTATGTGATTATTAATAGCAGTCACCATGCTGTGAAGCAGATCTCAAAAACTTAGCCTTTCTCTCTAACTAAAACTTTGTATCTTTTGACCAATTTTACTCCATTCTCTTCCTATCCTCTAGAAATCACCATTTTACTCTCACCTTTTATGATTTGGACCTTTTAAGATTCCACATATAAGTGAGACATGCAGTATGCACCTTTATACACCTGGCCTTATTTCACATAACATAATATTATCCACCTTCATTCATATCATCACAAATGATAAAATTCCCTTTTTTCCTAAGACTAAATATTAATAGTATCCTATTCAGTTGTGCATATATACTACATTTTTGGGGGGGGGGCGGGGCCAGGGTTGAACCTGCTATGTCTGGTGTGTGGGGCCAGTGCCCTACTCCTTTGAGCCACAGGAGCCACCCTACACTTTCTTTTATTTAAGAAAATTGAAAGTCTGACAATGGTATTTAAGTTAAAACAGAGTTGATGCATTGTCTTTTCCCAACGTGTATGCTTCAAATGTGAAGTAATAGAGATCAGAGCACAGTATCACAACTACTACTGTCCTACACATAAAATTACTACTAGCACTAGTAATGACAAGTGGTATTTATATTAAATATTAGGTATGGACTAGGACTTTGTACATATTGGCTGATTTTATTCTGTAATAATCCCTGGACTCATTATATAATATGTATTTCTATGCTTAAGGAACCTGAGGCTTATAGAAAGTATATAGCTTTCCCAAAGTCCCTCAGATGACAAATAGTGGAGTAAGAGGAAGTAGCTATGCATAATTGCTTTTGATAGGCAACTGTTCTTGGCTGAGGATGAAAATTTGGGGTGTTTGGCTACAATATGCATAGCACCTAACAAAGTGGTTGGCACATATTCCATGTCCAGAATATATTAAATTAAAATAAAAATAAAATCTTTTTCAGACATACTTATACCTAAATGTTGATGTCAATCTTTATTGTCTCAGCTCAATCTGTAAAGCAAAAATTAAGGCATTTCTCTGTGCCACTATCAGTGTACCAGAATATAGAGCCAACTTAAACTGCCATAGAAAAGTTTAATAGTTGTCTTTCCTTATTTAGTGGACTTCTGTGGGTCATGTATATTTATACAACTTTGTTTTTAAAGGGAGGGTGTTTTATAATTTAATATTTATATTAAATGATTTATTGGTAATAAAGATATTTTTATTTTTAACATTTCTACCTGTCATATTTATTTTTCTGTGAAAAGTGTACTCAGATTTTTTTAACACTACAGATAATTATTGGTATGATTAAGTAAATTAATCTCATATTTTTACAATACCTGTGATTTGCCATTTCTTTTTTACATATACCATTAACATAATTTTGTAATCCCTCTCACCAGCAAAAACATTTTTATTTATTAGTTCCAATCAGTCTTTTTAAAATAAGCTTTCATCTCATTCAGATAATTGTAAAAAGACTATAATAGGCGAGGTGCAGTGGGTTATACCTGAATGAACAGCACTGGGAAGTCAAGGCAGGAAGGTCACTTGAACTCAGAAGTTCCAGATAAGTTTGGGTAACACAGTCAGAGTCCCTGTCTTAAAAAAAAGAAAAGAAACATCTAAAATTCTAATGCATATTTTATCAATTCATTTTTTTCTAGCCTAGAAAAATTAAAAGAATTCTTAATTTAAAAAATATCTATATTTCAAAATGAACCCAGTATAGTAAAGTATTATCATAAAGAAACTCTTAAATCCTATAAAAAGGAAAGGATCACAAACATTTTAAACTGTATAAAGATAAAGCTTTGGTAATACTAAACAAAACTTCACAGGAACGGGGAAAAAAATATAGAGTGGAATTTCCTAACGTAATGTTTCAATATTCTTGCCATTATTAGTGTTTTTGTCACAGAGAGATTTTGAATAAAATGCCTTCACTAGATACTTCTGCCAATAAAATTGACAAGATAGTTGCAGAAAAGCTTTCAAATCCATTGAAAAAGCAATTTATATTCAGTTTACACGCATGTATAGTTAAAGAATAACATTGGGATTCAGCTTCTTCTAAGTAGTCTAAGAACAAATTTCACCAACATTGATTTTGTCAGCACATTAAAAGTATGCTCTTTTTTTTTTCCTCAAGTGTAGTACATGTTTTACATTATAGCAGGTATAAAAAAAATCCATACCTCTTCTACAGAATTCATTTGGCATTATATGTGAATATGTTAAAGAAAATAAAATATCAATCTAATACTGTATGATTAACTTAATAATTTATTCAAATTTGTATTTAGTAAACTATTACCTGTTAAAATGTACAAAGTTTGTTATTTACACTAGAGTAACAGTAATTCAGGATCCCCTGCTGGTATAAAGAACACTTTGATTTTCCTTTTAGAATGTAATAGTTTTTCTTGGAAAAATCCTAAAAATTGTTCACCTGCATTTGTGTCAGCTTAGCAAATGATGACTTCTTACAATGGCTCCCATCATACACTGGAGAATGCAATAAAAACTATCTGAAGGGGAACAAGTGTGCATCAAGTCTAATTCTGTTATCAGGAAATTGTGGATGCTGACCTCTCTCTACTAGTAGCCAAACAGGGTAATGGTGTTACCAGAATTTCTTTTTTCAGTAGGTTCTTGGTCTTAGGAATTTAAAGAATGAACCCATGGACCACATATCAGTGGTAAGATAGGATTTATTAGACAGAAAGGAATACAGATGGAGTAAAAATCATGGGAAATTCTAGCAGAAGGAAAAACTCAAGTTGGAATTCTTTACCTGGGTCCTTTTCCTACTGGGATATATAGTCTTGAGAATTTTACTGGGCCAGGATTTGGTTGGTGGAAAAAACACCTGTTAAAAGTTAATGAGTGTATTGGCTCGGCGCCTGTGGCTCAATCGGCTAAGGTGCCAGTCACATACAACTAAGGTGGCGGGTTTGAATCCCCAGCCCGGCCCGCCAAACAGCGATGATGGCTGCAACCAAAAAATGGCCAGGTGTTGTGGCGGACGCCTATGGTCCCAGCTACTTGGGAGGCAGAGGCAGGAGACTCGCTTGAGCCCAGGAGTTGGAGGTTGCTATGAGCTGTGATGCCATAGCACTCTACCCAGGGGGATAGCTTGAGGCTCTGTCTCAAAAAAAAAAAAAAAAAAAGTTAATGAGTGTATTAACAAATGAATGTATGCAGCTTTCCCACTAGGTAGGCAAGGTTATTAGGTCTTTGCAGTTCTTGCTTCAGGGAAAGAATTAGAATTTGTGTTCCCTACTCAAGGTGGAACCACCCAGAACCTTTCTGCCTACTTTGTTCTTGACCTTGTGGGAGCCCAGAAGGTGTGGCCTGGGAAAGGCAGGCTGTAGGTGCATAGAGATGGGGGTCTGATTTCTCAGCTCAGCTGGGCCTATATAATGGAGGGTATCTGTTCAGCCCTGAGTGGGGTACCCTGTATCAATGGAACAAGTTGGGGGTGGGGGAAGTAGAAAGTGATGGATGACTTGGATGTGGAGTACCTACCATTTATAAAAATAAAATACACATCATATTTTATCTTGTGTTTTGTAGTAATTTATAAGTAACTTAAACAGCAAGAATAATCAAAATGTTTGCAAATTCATACATTGAACATTCTGCTTTTGTGTTTAATAGCCAGCATGCATACATATAACTTCTTTATCAGTCAGAGTTTTCAGACTATTTATATAATTTCAAATTATTTATATAATTGTTACACAAATATAATAAATTATATTTATATAATTTGTTTTGGAAAACATTTTTAATATATATTTTATGTAAGGTGTATATTATACATACATTAAAAACATTATTTTATGGAATTAGCTCACCTTACTGCATAGAATGTGATAGAATCCGATTAGTGACCCACCCAGGTAGAACTGAGCCTCCCAGGAAGGACCAAGTGTTTGTTCCACCCTTCTGACCCGTTTAAATCCCCATCCTCCATAACCCACATGTGGACCTGATTTCCTGATTTCACCCCTGCATCCAGGTAGAATAAAAGCCACATTGACCACACACTACTGGGACTTTCTTTATCTTTTTTTCAGGCCTCGGAATAATCTTTCGTCTTGGGTCTGTAACAATTCAGACTGGAAAGTTTGAAATTTGAGAAGGCCAGTAGGATGGAAACTCAGGCAAGAGTTGATTGAGTCTTAAGTCTGAAATCTAGGGAGCTGGGTAGGCAGGCTAGAAATTCAAGCAAGATTTCCGTGTTGCAGTAGAGCCAGAATTTCCTCTCAGAGAAATTTCAGCTTTTGCTCTTGAGGCCTTGAACTATGGGTGAGGCTCACTCATAATATCAAGAATAATCTCCTTTACGTAAAGTAAATTGATTATAGATGTTAACCCATCTATAAAATACCACCACAGCCATATCTAGACTAGTGTTTGACCTAATGACTAGACACTGCACCCTACCCAAGGTGACATAAACAATTTCACCATCACAACTTCCATTTGTAATAAACCACATTGTACAAAGCAGCAACTAAATATTACATATCACAATTCCTTAATAATCACATATTTCAGGTTGTGTTTGAGCAATCAAAAGTATATAAGGCAAAGTGTAGGAAGTAGATAGGTTAATCTCTCTGTGGGGCACTGTCTCAAACCAGGGCAGATCCCTGGGGCCTCATCCAGACCAAACAATGAAAAGAGCCCAGAGGCCTCCCCACAGTAAACAGATTAGGTGGGACTGAGCCCTTTAGTAGAGCTGAATCCTTTGAAATTCCTGATCTGCAATTAGATTAGGGAAAGTGCCTTGCCTGCCCTTCAGTGATGAAACTGGTTTTCCCTTCACCCTTTCTAAATAAACTACAGGCATTTGTTAGTAATACCCTACCCTATGTTCCAGTTTACCCAGCCTTTCCCTATATCCAACCTTCCTGGGGATTTAGGATTGTTTTAACCCTATCTTTTGGCACTTTTGCATATGCGCTTTCATTAGAAATCAGTAAAAGGCTCCTGAAGAAGCCAGAGAATTGTTGCATTGTCCCAGTCTGCCACTGGGCATGAGAGAACGGAGGCCTTTCTCCAGGCTTTCTCAGAATCAATATCTTAAGCTTGTGGAAACTGTCATGATTTTCCCCAGCAGTGTTTCCCGGTGGGCTCCCAGTCCAGGTTGGAGTCTATTTATGACAATCCTACAACTGGCGCCCAGATAAGGGGCTAAGAAATCAGTTGGCAAAGAAAGTAGAAAGGTCTGAATTATTCAACAATTGAAAAATAATTAATTAAAAGTAGATAAAATTTCAGTGGGTTAAAAGATCAGATCATAGTGGAAGGAAAAAGAATATTTTTAAGCTGATGTTTTCTCATAATAAAAATTGTGTTTTGGGAAAGAAGTAACTTGGAACAATTTGAAAAAAATTGCGGATAACAAATCAAGAAAAAGAAACTAATAAAATCTTAAAAGTTATAAAACTTACTACAACAGCAAGGAATCTATAGAGGACAAGTTTCCCTGTAGATAATATATTTAAAGTACAAGAAAACAATGTACCAAATGTTTAAATTATGTTACCTTTGAAATTAAAAAAAATTAACTTTTATTCACTATGTGCGCTTGCTATATGAGCAAAAAGTGAGATAAAATATTACATTCTTAGTTTGGACACATACGTTAGTCAAGTAATTAATACATATGTATTAACGTTATTATCTATTGTTTAGTTTTTCACTGTCAAAACTACAATGCCTTTGGAAAATTCTCAGGTGAACTGATTTTATTTTAAAAATCTTCAAATAATTCCCAAACTAAACCACATTTTAACTGGACTCAATTTAGGGCCTACAACAATCTTCCACATAATTCAGAAGTCATCATGTATACTTCTCTGTGGAAAAACTCTGCCCTGGAAAGACAATAATGGTTTCAATGTGAACAGCAGATTCCACTTATTTATCAAGAACAATTTGAGTTCATTTATGAGAAAACCTTGTACAACTTCACAGATTTGACCTATCAAATACCTACAGCTATGAATGTTTAGAAGCATTTTTTATGTTGGAAAGAAACCCCTCCCCCAGGTTTTTTCTTTGGAGCCTCCATCAAAAGGCGATAAACCATTTATTTTGGTGTTTCTATTGTTAGTTGAAACAATTGAGATTGATATTGAGATTTAAGGGACAGGAAGGCATTTCAAGTGGCATTAAAACTTGATTATCTTTCAAAAGAATGTAGAAGTGGGCTTTATGAATAATTTAAATCTGATTTCAGTTTTAGATTAGATGTTGTGATTACTATAATATTTTCAAGAGTGACCAGAAAAATCACATTAAAATAATTAAAACTAGATAAACATAAACTACATCACATTTAGAAACAAACCCTCAGGGGTTGTATTTTCACTGTTACTGTGGTTGTTGTTGTGTTAGTACTGTACTGGCTTTCTGTTTACATGTAAACTAGAATGAATTCACCTTTACCTTTTTCTTCAGTATCATGATCTCTAACGTTTTTTCTATTAATTCAAAATTTTCTTTAAAAGAAATGGGGCAGTTACAATAATATGTGTGCTTTTACTATAACATGATACAACACAGATCAAGAAAATGGGGAATAGTTACTTTATTCACTCAGACACATTTTTCAGCTTTTACTCCTGGCTAGTGTATTTAATAAGTTTATGAATATTGTTTCAGTTAACCCTGTGTTACATGTAGATTATTAAATGTGTCTCTCTTTGTAGTGCTGTGAAAATGGTTGCATGTACTTCTCTGATTTCATGATTGATGATTCAGATATTGACACAGGACTATTTCTTTCCAGAAAACTTTTTTATGGTTGTTATAGCTTGACTTCCTAATTCCAAATAACATTTGGATTCATGTGCAAACTGTGGCTTATATTTTCAGTTTAACCCAATCATTTTGAAATGAAATTATTCCCAGAAAGCAATAATATAAACATTAATATTATGCCAATTTATTTTTAAAAACTTAACTTTTTTTGCTCTAACATTAACAATACATTTTTGAACTACTAACAACATTGTACCAAGTTACACTGAATGGAATCAAAGAACAAAACTAATGGTGAATCACCTTAGTTTAATGATATTTTCATACTTCCTCTCTGAATTATTCAGAGGTCAATATAGGGTCATACCAACTACTTGAAATTATGATACGCACACTTCTGGGGAAGATGTGAATTTCATGGTGATACACAGGCATAAAAGTGTTCTATAAAAATAACTTTCAGCCTTAAAAAAAGATGGCGACTTTACCTCTTTTATGTTTACCTGGATGGAGCATGTTCTTCTTAGTAAAGTATCTCAAGAATGGAAGAGAAAGCATCCAATGTACTCAGCTCTACTATGAAACCAATATACAATCACCCACACTTCCATATGAAAGCTATAACCCAACTACTGCCCAAGAGGAAAGGGAAAGAGGAGAGGGAGGGGAGAGGAGAGGATGGGTGGAGAGAGGGCAATTGGTAGGACCATGTCACCTTTCCCCGTCCAGCAGAAAGGGTGGCACCGTGGGTGTTCGGTATGTGAAGGGAGAAGAGAGCTATAGTAGCTTTAGAAGGAGAAGAGTAAGGGCTACAATTCCCACGATCCCAACTGAGAGGGCAATAACCCTTTTAGAAGGGGAGAGAGAGGGCTGAGGGATATCCTGGAGTAACTCAGTCTCCTCAGGGTGGA